>JAMKCH010036198.1:0-14573 GCA_023653785.1 Ophioderma brevispina
GCATAGAGTTAGCCATAAATGCTTCCTATGCAAGATTTAGGTAGTGTTATATACCCACCAGATGCATTGTATACAATGAAATGATCTCTTTAAGACGGAGGATCACGCCCTCAACTCATATTTGGCTGCCATCATTTTCTTTATGCATAGGGTGAGAGGATTAATAGAATAATATATGAATGCATGAAAGCAGACGACGAGCATCTGCACGATTGTTTAATTTCACCGCCCAAATTCGCTGAAGTGGTTGTCCCGATCCTACAGCTATGCGCACAAAATTGATAGCTGACAACCCCAAAGGTGAGAAACTTTTTATCAACATGCACCTCCTAAATTGGAAATTGACAATGTCACACCTGAAAAATGAATTAAAACAGAGGCATAATTGAGTATGCCTCGCTTGAGGACACATTGTGTGCCGAAAAGATGGAACGCTGTACAAAGTACGAAACATATAGGATGGAAAACCCACTTTGATAATGCAGTATTAGATTTAACCATTCCATGTGAAAAACAATGCGACCATAACCGGTTGTTACGATATGTCAACAACTCGAGTGATGGTATTCTTGACTGAATGGTAAATAAGCCACCTGCAACCATCGTTTTGATGTAATAAAGGAATGTGTTGTATCTGTGCACCCAATAATTTTGTAAAAAAAATATGAATGTATAAAGTAAATATAGTTGATGGTTGAGTTTTGTTTATGGTTTTATCTAAAAAATGAAAAACCCCACTTCATCAATGGCACGGGAACAGACGTTCGGTAAAACATCTTGCCTGACCTAATTTGATGAGGAAACATAGTGGTTCCATTCATTTCAAGAACAAGCACCACATTTCCAAACACTTGGCCCTAAGATAAAAGTCGGTTCTATCAATCTACGAAAGAAGGCCCTTCGTGGTGAAATGGCATAACAAACAAAAGAAAGTAAACGAAAACTGACTGAAACCCTTACAGCGCACGGGATCCGACTTTAAGTAATTTGCACTTTAAATTAAACGACATAAGTTTTTTCTCAGGGGGAATGGATGAAATAATTTGCAACTGATTCAAAATGGGGACCTAAATATGACATATGAAGTAAGAAGCCTCTGACTTCTCAGATTTCTAGGGAAAAAGGCAAATTATAAACGCAAAAAATACAAGACCCTAAGCTACATCCACATCGCCACTGGCCGAATAGGGAAAAAAAAAACATATCCCTAAAATCCCTATGCCTTATTTTGCCACACCAAACACGCACGGGTCACCTGCACAAGCATACGGGGAAAATGCCCCTATATAGATTTAAGACGTATACCGCAACCTTCTTATTAGCGGCAATAATCGATGGTGGGCACTATAGGGGGGTGGCCAGATTTAAGGATTATGGAGTTCCGTCTTGATAGATGGGCCTACACTCCAAAACTTCCATCTGTAAAGTTTCGCAGCCGATATTTCACATCCGTTATGATGAGAGAGCTAAAAACGTGAATTTGTAAGCCCATAGACTACTGTGTTAAAATTAATATTGGCGACCAAACGGGGCACATTTCGCCCGATCTTTCGAACCAAATCATCATTGGGCTCTTAAGATTTCAAAGGGTAAATGAGAAAAATGGGAGCATTCTTTTGATACCAAATGTCGACCACTTCTGGTAAATCTCGGGCTGCTGGGGACGAAGCTATTAGCGAACGGGCCATCGCCATGGACTTTAACATTCTAGTACAACGTTAGGGTTTACAAATAAAGTAACTATCAGTTTTTGCTGCACTTTTGACTACCCAATCATGAAGCCTATGTGTAAAGCCTTATCAATAAATATAAATGGAACCAACCGCGGATATACGGCAAAAGGCGGAATGCTGACTCGATATCGCCCCGCCTAAAAGGAGCGGTTGTTTGACCATTGCCACAAACGTTTGAACAACACTCCCAACATTTATAGAGCCCCCTTGCAAAAAGGAAGAGTTGGAATGAACCTAATACACCGGTGGTAACTGCCATTTTGGTACAGCCGAGCCAAAAAGAGAAGACTCTTCAAAACAAACCATTGTGAAAAGGACTTAATTGTATGGGCACAAATACGCATGTAGAAACTGGCAACCATCTTAGATTTCAATTGCCTTTTTTCAAAACTTAGAGTAAACTTAAATAAAATTAAAAACCAACATTACAAAAATCACGTTAGCACGACTATACATCTGCAGTTACTGTCATTTCCCTATCACTGTGCACAAAAGTGCTTCAATAGGCCTATGACCTGCGGTGCGTACTCTGGCTTAACGCATAATCGGACATGAGAAAAACTCACGTCGTTGCGAGAAAAAGTGCTCAAGGGATTTCTTCGTAGAAGCTCTAATTGTAGAATATATTATAATCAATAAACATATGCTGAATTTTATGGAATTAGAACATTCAGAAAAATCCGCAACAATGGTAAATTTATAAAGAGTGTATTTTGGTAGGGTAAAATGCTAACTCTCTGGGCAAAAATCCACCATTGTGATTGCTGGGCGGCAGATTAGATTCAAAGAGGCGCCCATGGACAAAACCGTTAGACCATACTCTTCGTTTAGAAGCTGACAACAAAGATAATTTTATTCTCGACATGGTGATGGTAATTTATTGCCATACCGGTACTGAAAAAGATCCGAAACGACCATTTCTAACAAGGCTTCCAACAAGTGTAAAAACAGGCCTAATCGCCAAGGTTCATGCACAAAGGTGGGGTAATCACTCATCCATAGATGTCATTGTCAGTGTGATTGGATGGTGCCATGCGAAGTGGGAATCATTTACATACGATCAAAACTTATTGAATGGATTAATGTCACAATGATTGGTTGGGTTGGGTGAGCAAAGGTCGAGGCCCCGTTTACAGTGTACACTAACTGCACTATGTCAATCAAAAAAGGATTTACTTTTGCAAATCAAAATGAAACCTCTGATTTAGTTTGACGCAACTAAACTGCTTCCAAAAAGGATGTGCCTATAATAAATGCACAAAAAATATAAAAAGACAGTGCACACTTATTATTGACGGAGAGGCCTCATGTGGCTTGCCATTTCTCAGATGAATTACCTAACTGCATGTTTTAAATATTTGTAACACACTCTAAAAGCAATAAGGGCAAATCAATAATTAACGATTTTTTTTATGTTTACCGAGGAACGACCAAACCTAATTAGAGGGCAAAGGACTTAAACCAACGTTTCTTCGGTCATTAATAAACCAACAACACATTCACAACATTGTTTTTTTACATCAATGATAATGCTAGATGATGGTGAGATAATTAAGTTATCATGACCCACACTTTTACTACAACTAGACCCAAATTCTTATGGTTGGGTAAGTGAAATGGACAAAATGAACACAAATTGAACTACCAACTGATGACCTGCGGGAACAATCTTGAAAATAGCTACTTCTGGTACTCCTAATTGAAGTAGTACTTAGTGCCCACAAAACAATATAAACACACTACCAAAAGGAGGCCTATCAGCATGAACTTTTGGTACAACATTTTCAGGTTTTTGCTTCCAGTTGTACTTCCTCCATCTTCTTGTAATTGCGATTATGTATGTGTTTTTATATGATGAAAATAAATGAGTTGAGTTGAGTAGAGTAGACGGTAGATTGGAAATAATTAGAACTTTCTCGATAACCAAATTACCTGGGAATAAATTAATAATTGATCTGGACATTAGGCACATGATGTAACGGTTGCTGAAGGGACAAAGGAGGTAAACCAACAGCGATGTGCGTCACCCCCCCATACCACACACTAACATTCTAACATCGTATCATGTTAGCTTGAATACAATTAATGTATCTTGAGACCAATTTAATGACCTTGATACCCAAAATTATGATGACGGTAGGATTAGGATAATGGAATTACGCACGAGACCCGAACCGTTACACACCTAGTTTGGGTAAATTGCAATGCCTGCGGGTTTTTATTTGTAAACTTTTAATATTTTGTACCTTTTAAGGTAAACTTCTTGTTATATGTAGAACGCACCACCGGATACGAGTGTGCCATGTTATAAAGTGAGATCCTAATAAATTGAATGAATAAAACGTGAAATGAATTGGATTGCATTGGCAATAACAAACTCTCCAATGATTGACTGCATGGCGCGATATTGCTAATAGCCTACTACTGATACTAATACTTAAGTAATTAATGCCATCGTAATCATATTCACATACAGTAGGAGGCCCAAAAAGCATTATCGTTTGTATTAACAGATGTTATTAGCCACTGTGACAATCAAAACTTACCTGTTAATAATTGATCGTCGGGGACTTTCGGCACTGTTGTATCGGTTGATTTTGATGATGGGGCCTCTGAAATGGGCTCTGAATGTAGGGGATATTTGTTGTATTTGCTGTACTACCGCTACAAGTCTATCGTGCCTGATTCCGTACACTCTGTTGTAGTCCACTTGAACCTGATTCCAGCATTACTACTTGAAATGATGTGATTAATCGCGTTGACTCCCAAATCTTACTACTCCACCTTTTGTTATTGTTGTTTGTTGTGTATTTCTTGACGATCTCCCACTTGTTCAAAGTAAGTCTAATGCAGGCGTAACACACGGGCTTTGTAATCAAGTATGCCTTCTCCAGCGGCTCGTCGCGGAAAGATTTGCGATGCGTATCTGCAACTAACCTGACTGCCCTGCTCAGGGTATGGCATTAGGTTTATGAGTCCGTTTCGGCCTCTGAGCCTTCCCATAATTACAGCTATCGGTAAGTTCGCAGCGATGACGCTAATCGTATTTCAAAATATGGTACCAGGCGGCCGTCCCAGGGGGGTGCGGGGGTGCGATCCCGCACCCCCCCCCCAAAAAAAAAAAAATGACAAAGGTCCGCTTTATGATTGTTGGAAGGATCAGCGTGCCATGCTTAAGGTCGTTTGTCAATTAAAAGTTTGCTTAAGGGTTGTGGTGCATGGTATATGAGTGACTAAGGGCTGTTAACCATCGAATTACGATTGTCGTTGTTACTATACTGCTGTGTTCTCAAACGTGCGAGGATTTTTTTCTCCCCCCCTCCCCCCGCTCTAGAATTTGAGACGACGGTGAAAAGTTTTGGGTCAACCGGCGAGCGCAGCAGAGCCGAAATTTTTTTTTTGGGTACGCAAAAGGTCCGCTTCTGGCAATTCCGCACCCACCCCCCATAAATTCCTGGCTACGGGCTCTGAGGGGTACTGATCTACAAAGTACACATTAAAATCCAATGACATGCACTGATATTAAATTTCCCAAAGACCGATGATGTGATGCGAGAATCCTAGTAACACAAAGCAATCCGGCCAAGACTTAATTTAGCGCGAATTACCAAGTACCAAAGAAATTTTGATCCTCTCGGTCCGAAGGCTGACCAGTCAGTGAAGTGAAGTGAAATGAGAATCCGAACAAAAGCGACATAAAGGCGGGTTGCCGTGGGACAGATAACCAAGCTGACAAAAAGCAAAGTGTGATTGGCCCACAACCCGTTGCTACCATAAGCAGAACGAAGACTACTGACCTATAGGCTGTTGCTACGTGCGACCGGCACAGAACTAACGTCGAAATGGCACGGCACATTTAACTGAGACTACGCAATAGCACTGTGCCATACTGGCGTAATTAAATAATGAAAAGAGCCAAACACATTTCCTGACAGGGTAAATTTGTTCCATCGTTGACTTCGCATTCGGAAACGGTATTCTAACAGTGTACATACATTTAATAGTGCTTAAAAATTGTATCACACATTCCTGGTCATTTTTAAAGTAACTTGTTGAGTATCTTGGTAGAAAACGCGATATTGCTGTTGTTGGCCTCAAACGGTTTGTAATAAAAAGATGTGTTAACTTAACAATATTTAAGAGGTAAATAGTATAGGATCTGTCAACACTTGAGATTCAAGTATGACGATCACTGAAGCGTTGTTAATAAACAACACCCTCAATTTACGTCCCCAAAGCCATTATCCTCTGCTGTACGGCATAATTGTTGATGACACCTATTCGAAAAAGATATGCAACTCTTCTAACCAACAGGCTGTAACCAATACGTACACACACAGGATAACAACTTGAGAGTGCGTTAAATATTTGGTCGTCAATGAAAAGTATACCAGGAATTGAGAATACTCTGTTGACAATTTTAAAGATGCAAAGGTTAGTCAAACATCAGAAAAAATAATGAATATTTATTGTCAAACATATTATACAGTAGCGCTAACAAGGGAGTTGACTCACAAAGGGAAAGACGCAAAGTGTATTTGTCTAACTCAAAGTTCCAAAACAAAGATAATGCGTTTTCACTGAGTTGTAATTGTTCGCGTCATCGTTCACCTACACTTTGACGCAGTGCTGATGTCACCTTCGAATTTGAAGTCGATCAGAAAATTTAAAAATTGCATTTTAAAGTTGAAAAACAATCTAACTTAGCCATTTTCCTTTTAAATATTCATTTCTGATATACTGTAGATTCGGTCGCACTAAACCATCTGCATAGTCCTGTCAATGTGATTGTTATTTAGATCTAGTTAAAATACTAAAGGTGCTTGTTCCAATTAATGTCTATTGTGTTCTCTACGCCCATAAAGTACCGTGGGGGTTTGATGGTAGAAGCAATAATGCGCATTGCAAAGCCCTGGAGGGGGGGGGGGGTCCCAAAAACGTTCGGAACACTCACCTTTAAGATATTCAAGTGTTATTGTCATTCAAACCATTGATATAAAATATGTTTCTTTGACAACTTCACTACCTTCCTCAAAATTTATCTGGATTTGTGAACATTGAGTAAACCAATACTACGATCTTGCAGCAAACCAGCAATGTAATCAGACTATAACGATTTTGACTAACAAGGGCCTTTACGATACACTCAATGTATCGTAAGGTAGATTACATAGTGACCAAAATAGTTAATAAGTTCTGAGAATATCGCATTTGACAAATGAAGAGCTTATTTCCAAAACTTGTCCATCGGATATCCATCGGAGGGCTTTGACAGTCAACCTTTAACTAAGTGAATTTATGACTATGAGTTACAACATGCTCATCCACCATCTTTTATTTTCTAAATACATTGGTGAATGAAAGCTACTGAACTGTGCCAAGGGAATTGAGATTTTACTAGCACATAGTGTATGTAGCTCAATTATGTTATCACTGAGATAACAATAACATTTTGACTATAAGACACGAATTATGATTTTTTTTTATAAAACAATGATGACAACAAACCCAACAGTTTATAACCATTTATTGAACTTCCAACTTGACCAAACAATTTTCGTTATTTACGATTTACGACTTTGTTTGTTTATTGTTTTTGAAATATGTGTGTTGAAAATTCAGGCGGTCCGTTACAACAAACGCTAAGGTCCACTCAGATTAGTCGCTAACCTCAAGATATTATCTTTCAAATTTCAAAGCACTGGGCCCCTACTACTAATACTAGAAACAGGCTCGGTAAAAAAATCTGCATTCGCCAAGCCATTGGTATTATAGCACGTCACCTGGTAGAAAACAGTATAGATCTATTCCAGAGGGCTTATTGAGAAACGCTCAAGCTCAGATTTGTGCACGGCGGCCTCCATAAGGAGCTGAAGGAGCTCTACTCGTAACTGCGAAAGCAATCTTATCAAATTGCGTTTACCTTCAGCAAAACTTGATTGCACATTACTCTGTTTATGAGCAATTTACAAGGATAGTAATGGGATGAAAGTGACGGCTGCAAAACAGGAGATTGCCGTTGGCAGAACAACTTGACTCATAGTAGAGTAAATGCTCAGCGGCGTTTGCGTTTTAAGCTTTATTTCAAGGAAAGTCTTTTAACAGAAAAGGTCATTTTCCGGAAAGGTGGAATGGGTATAACTATAACAACAAACAGATATGTTCTTAGAAGTGTGTAAATGAATTTCTGGGTATTAAACACCACTCAATAAAGATGAATTTTAGGATTTGCATTTCCTTCTTGATTACCAATATTTTGGGAGACCAAGTTGGTGTAGCGGTCGAGTCGCTCACCTTTCACCAAATGCGGCCCGGGTTCGATTCCCGGTCGAGCCAGTGTCATATGTGAATTTGGTTGCCGATCCATACTCGTCCTCGCAGGTTTTCTCCGAGCACTTCGGTTTCCTCCTACATCCCTTGAAGTTAATGCACGTAGCAATATTGGATTCTGCCTGTTATAAATAAATTTTAAAAAATCAGGTATGTGTTTAAAAATCAGTTTCAAGATCTAATCAGCATGATCAGTCATTTGCAAAATCAGTTACAAGATCAATCAGCCAATAAACTTTTTGGTTAAGCTTAATAATGCTGATGTTAATTGTATCTCATTTAGGCGGCTATTGTTATATTATGCCTTATATGCTTTCAAGAAATTTAGTTCACAATATTTTAACGACTTCTTAAATGTTACTACATGTAATACCATATCGCCTTAGACAGGTCGAGTGCACTTTAAATTTGTTGTTTTTGTTTTAATTTAGCGTATTTTATATTACCTTTTAAAATTATCGCTTGTATTTTCCCTCTTGTGTTTTTGCTCCATGCATTTTTCATTTGATCATATTATTTTCCCTTAAAGATAACATTCACATACCGTGTATTTTATGAGGGGTTACATCATCGGTCATGCATTTCTCTCAATACCGTACTGTTTTCCTGTTGGGGGTTTAACGCATGAAAGAATGCGGGGTGTGTCATGCTGGTCCGTCAGTTTTACTTTATGTACCTTTATTTATATTGTATACTAGAGTGTGGGCCTGACGTATCGATCCTAGCAGGATCTTCATCAAAGGCAAACTGACCTTTTTATATTGTGTAATATTAATAGATTGTATGGATGCACTAGTTGCGTACCGCTCTTGTAAATGCGCCCCAAATACGGTCTTTATTAAAAGGCTATCTGAGCAGGGTTAAAACAATTGTGTATTTCCATTAAGGTATCTGATCGAGCCTTTTATTGAATCACGGTACACGATATGAAACGTTTACCAGACAAAGTTTCCATTGTTTTAACCATTTCCTCACAGGTCATATTGAATTTATAATTGGGTAAAAATAAAATAACGGAAGATTGAATCATTTTTTAATTTTTACCCCTGTAGAACCTATTTTACCCCTACCAAAATGGCTAAATTTTGAAGTAGGACACCTAGTAAATGGCTTTGAGTATCCTTCAGGCAACTCCAAACCACTTTCTAACCTTGTTTCCCGTGAAGGTTTCACGGAATATTAAGGTTGTTCCTTCACTATTTATTAATAAAATGAATGGATTTTATCGTTTGTTATTAAGGACCCCTTCTGGTCTAATTAAATCTAATGTCCTTCTTGACCAGCTTAATGTTTGTATGTTTTAATGATTCTGTGTCGTATTAAGTTGCTTCACAATCTACCAATCAGAATTAACACCTTCCATGAACTTACGAAAACGGCAAAAATGCGTGGGTTAATTCGTTCTTCACCTTCTAAAAAAGATTTTTAGACCTTCTCGGGTCATCAATAGGGTTTGTCAATGCAATTGGAACTTGTATTGGACAGGTATGATGTCCCGTTCCGCCGCTATTAGCACATTATTAAGGGAGTCCATTTATTTGACCTTGAGCGCTGCTTCTTCTCACAAAATTGCAACATTTTACCGAATATCAAAAAATGACCGCCACAGACTAGAAGAACGCTCGAATATACGACACGATTTTCTAGTAAGTTCTTGATAAGTTTCAGCTTTACGCGAATACTTATCGTCATATCTTTTGACAATTTGGACGTGTTAGTGTCATCTTTCTAACACGGCATTTATGAATATATGCGTTTGTTGTCTACTCAAAATGATAATCGTTCTCTCCTCCACTCGGCTGTGGACTATGTGTTGATCTATTTCGGGCAGATTTATTACCATTTCCTTACTGAAAATGAAACAAAACTGTTTCCAACAATAAATAACATCGTTTTCGTTCCAAAATACATGTAGGCGTGTAGTGTTTGTATCACATATCACTGGTCCGTTTCTAAAAATAACTTGTTGAATATCGTGGTAGAAGACTTGATATTGCTATTGTTGGCTTCATTTGGTTTACAATAAATAGCTTTAACAACATTAACAAGTAAACAGTACAGGATATGTCGCCACTTGAGATTCAAGTATCATGATAGACTGTTGTTAATAAACAACACCGCCAAGCTACGTCCCCGATGCATCATCATCTGTTATACGGCATAAATGGCGATGACACCTATTCCTGAAAGATTGCAATCATCTAATCAACAGCCCGTAAAATAATATCTTTATACAGAGGATGATAGAACAACTTGAGAGAGCGTTAAATATTTAGACGTCAATAAAAAAGTTACAACTATTGGGAATAATAATATGTTGACAGTTTTAAAGATGCAAATGTTAGCTAAACATCAAAACAGTGTTTGAATATTTATTGTTAAACATATAATACAGTTTAATAATAAGTTCACTAACGGAGGGACATATTTTTTCTTAACTTTACTACCTTCATCAAAAGTGATCTAGATTTACGAACAAACTCTTAAGATCTTGCAAGAAGCCATCGATATAATCAGAATATCCCGATTTTGACTACCAGGGGCCTTCTCGATACTCTCAATTTATCATAAGGTGTATTACATATTGACTGATGTTGAACCGAAATCAGAAATAGTTTTCTGAGAAAATCGCATTTGAAAAATTCCAAACTTCGCCTAGTCAATACGCATCAATAAACAAGGTTCACATTATTAAATTCAATCAAAAATGAGATTAATACTTGAAAATATATCTTGTATTTAAACAATCATGCTTGATAAAATACATAAATGTCAATGATGAAATTATCCGTATGGATAAGGAAAACATACACTTGACGGATGTTTAATTTTCATTGACTTTTCGTGCTAGCATCAGGAATTAGACTCCCAATTCGACATTGATAATGAAGAAGGGATAGTGTATGGAACAGGCATGGAAAATTGAGGACGGAAGTCATTAACAATAATTCATTGCTGTTTGCTCAAATTTATTACAGCTTTAAAATAAAAGTAAAATTTAATGTCTCTTTCTCCCATTTCCCATTTGGACCAATTTTATAATTTGAAAGGGTAGAAGCAAAACCGTACCCCCTACTGACATTAAATTTCGCCAGAATGAACTTCAGACCCTGAGCAATGTTTTATGACACTAAGTTGTGTTTGGATAGAAATTGCTGCTTTATTACTGTGAGTTTAATACAGGAGGGTCACTTTTGACAAGGTCTGGATACGCCGGTGCTACGCCCTAAACACCCTGTTCTCAAGGAACCCCAACCTTATCAACTCTATTCCTCGTGGGCTATGTGACAAAGAAGAAAACCGATGGACGCCAGAAAAGGCGTACTCTCTCAGACTGGTAATACACGAAAATCGGCCATCGCTGACCATGTGGGGAGCAACCACCCGCATGACACTGACAGGGACAAGACTACAATTATAGACATGAAAGTAATTGAATTGAAAGAAAACTCAGAAAATTGAGAATAATATTTATATTTGCTTTGGTGAAAGTGCTAATATCGAATATTTAATATCACCACTACACATCGTATTTAGAGTAAATACAAGTTTGTAGTGATTTTGGTCAATTTTCACCAAAAGAGTTAATTTACAACAATTGCATTTGAAGCCGTTTCATATTGTACAGGTAAAGTAGTTGCCACTGCAACCGCAATTTACATCCATTGACTTTACTGCATAGGACGGGGTGTCCCTTTGCTCTTCTCATGAGTAATTCTCCTCCATTCTGGTCTGCCCTTTGCAATAGATTCGGCATTTTGGAGGTCCAAGCCTGTGTCCTTGGGGATCTGGTCCTTCCATCTTGCTGGTGGTCGACCTGGCTTCCTACGCTTGTTGAAGTCTTGCGTATAGGCTTGGTATGGTAATCTGTGTTCCGGCATCCTGACGACATGTCCAACCACTTCAGCCGTCTCCTGGTGACTGCATCTGTGATGGTGCATGTGATGTTCAGACGCTGTCTAATTTCATCATTTCTAAATTTGTCCAGAAGGTTCACTCCTAGGATGGACCGGAGACATCTCATCTCAAAGCTTTCTAGCTTTTGGCAGTCTGCCTTGCGCAATACCCAGGACTCTGCTCCATAGGTGGCAATGGGGAGTATAAGGGACTGGTATATTCTGACTTTGAGCGATCTTGTGATGTCATGATTGCTCCAGATGGTATTCCGAGTCTACTGAATGCCCATGCTGCCAGTCTTGTACGCCTCTTGATGTCCTCCTTAACCGAAGGCACATTACTTCCAAGAAAGACGAAATCATTTACTTTGTCAATAGGTGTCTGGTTAAGGCTGATGTCTCTTGGGTCATCGGACATGATCTTGCATTTAGATGGGTTGATCTTCATTCCCCATTTGGCGCAGGCTTTTTCCAGTTCTTCTGTGGATAGCTGTAACTTTTAAAAGACCATTTCCAGCAGGGTTGTGTCATCGGCATAACGAATGTTGTTGATTTTCATCTCTCCCATTTGGATTCCGGAGCCTAGGTTTTGAACTCCTCTCATTACAAATTCCAAGAAGAGATTGAAGAGGCATGGAGATAGAAGGCATCCCTGTCTCACACCAACTAAGACTTCGAACCAGTCAGTGAGTTTTCCATTCACCACTACTGAGCTTATGGTTTGCTCATACATCTTTTCAATTAGGTCTACCAGCTTGCTGTCTACTCCAATTGATCTTAAGCATTTCCAGAGTGCCTCTCTCCAAATGGAATCAAATGCTGCTTTAAAAATCTACAAAGTTCCAGTGTATAGGAATGCGTCTTTCTTTGGCCTTCTCTAGCACTTGGCGAACAATAAATACAGCATCAGTAGTACCTCTTGAGCTTCTAAAACCACATTGTTCCTCTCCAAGGTAGTCATCTATGGTGTCCTGGATCCGGTTCAGGCTCATTCTACAGAATACTTTCCCTGGGATGGACAGTAAAGTAATTGCTCTATAGTTGGCGGGATCTCACCTTTCTTGTATACTGGAGTTATCAGTCCCTTGCTCCAGTCTTCTGGAATTTCCCCTTCTACGCAGGCAATGTTGATTATTTTCAACAGTAGCTGTCTCATAGCTGGGCCACCTGCTTTCAGGGTTTTAGCAGAGATTTTATCCCATCCACATGCTTTGTTATTTTTCAGTTTCTTAATGGCCTCTTCTACTTCCTCTATTGAGAAAGGCATGCCTGTTGAGTTAGAATTTCCAGGTTCTGGGATGGAGTGAAGTACTTTTTCATCTCTGGGGAATTCAGTGTTGAGATGTTTGCTGAAGTGTTCTTCCCAGCACTTCATTACTTTATCTGGAGCAGTTTTGAGGAAGCCATGTTTGTCTTTGGCAGCTGCTGGCAGTTAAGCTCTTTCACTCGCTAGTCTACGGACACACTTGAAGAGTTCATGGCTGTTGTTCCTAGCATGTGCATCTTCCATCTCTTTAACTTCCTTTTCGAGCAGCTTCTTCTTCCAGCTCTTTACTTGATATTTGACCTCCTTGTTCAGTTTGGAGTAGTTGGACTTATTATGTGCAGTTGGGTTGTTCATCATTTGGATCCTTGCTGTCCTTTGATGACATGCCTTTCTTACTTCTTCAGGGAGCCCTTTAATTTGCCGGGCCCTTTTCACACCCACTGTTTCCTCAAAATATACGCAATTTGGTTATACCCCTATCACTAACCTAGAAGCTAGAAATGTAGAACGACCTCCAATAAAATTATTCTCAAATATGTACATTATCTAATGTAAGGCAAGTTTATTTTGGAATAATATTACTTAATGAAATTGCAATAAATTGCATTTTTGGTGAGAAATTCCCCCTAAATGCATATTTGGCGTGCTTGTGCCTTTTAGGAGGTCATAGGTCAAACCAATATCGGTCACAGAAGAATACACCACAGCAAATATACACGTTTTATCAATTTTATTTTTAAAGATGCAGATATTTTAGTGAGATAAACCACGAAAAGACATTTTCAACCAAAAATATCTCAGGCCACTTCACATTTAGCGCCTACCTAATAAAAATTAACGCCATTAGATATTTTGCAATTTTGGGTTGAGTGAAACCCGTTAATTATAGCTCATTGGTCCAAGTGCATACCACTTAATTACAAAGCACGAAAAGATCCTTCCATGGCTGACCAGTGGCTGACAGGGCTCAGTAATTACTTTTAGTCACGTTATTAAATGATATAAGAGACTTTGAGCTAGTAATACTTTAATTTAGGTTTTAGGGTAAATAGTATATTTTTAAGTAAAAGACGGAGTGAGAGTGTAAGACGGTGAAAAACGCATGCGTATCATGCATCTGAAAGGGTTTCAAGGTTATGATGTCTGTCAAAGTGTTGCGGGCGAGTTTTTCCAATCCTTATGCTTTGAATGTCTTAGCTTTGTAAGATAAGATTATGACCGCTAGGCAGCATAATCTTAAACTAAATTATACCTTAAGTGTCACATTACCTTGAAATTGTACTTTGCTTATAGGACTAGTTCAAAATGCATCCGCAGTGATACCGTCGTCCCTTCTCCACAACAATT
>JAMKCH010036199.1:0-35693 GCA_023653785.1 Ophioderma brevispina
CATAATGTATTATGGGATATTGGATGTGATTACTCAATTCTTCCAAAGTGGACATCTTGCAAACAAGCTATGACGTAAGATGTGCAATTATTCCATTTAGCTTTCGGGGTCGCAACGGCGACAACCCAAGCAAAGATGTCTTCTTCAAAATACATCATACGTATTCTCCATTACAAATATCCCTATATTCCCTTTATATTATATACAGGTTTATATATAATATTTACAACAGTAGAAGAAGTCAAAACCTATAAAGTATGCCTAGATTGCCTCAGCCATTTCACTAATTAAAAACTACATCCCTGCACCAAGTAACTAAGCCGAGAACAGGAACATCTAGCCACTGGTTGAAACAATCTCACGAAATAGGTAACACTCGGAGCTCAAACAACTTATGCAGATTTTATTCCTTCTTCAAAAACACTTTCTCTGCTAAAAGATCTCTCGCAAATCACTTAAGAATTCCGATGTTTGAAACATTTTTGTCAGATTTCCGATATATTGCATATTGATTCAAATCATATACCTTCTCCTTCTACATCTTGTTTCTATCATCACTACAAAGTCCTGGCAATTTGTGTGGTCGAACCTAAACAAATAAGTAAAGTAACAAAATGCCACACTATATAAGACAACTCGCTACGACAACGAAACCAATATGTAGGGCGGTTCCCGCCCTCATAAATATGCTGCACCTTAGCTATGATATTGCTGCACAGAGAAAGAGAAACATATCCATACCACTTCTCAGTGTCAGTGTTGCAGAGTTTTGGCTTGCTTTGCATTTGTAATGTTACATACAGGATACAAAAGCCTCATTCTTTTTACTCAAATGGTTTATGTTTTTTTTTCCAATTGCTAATGATTATATTAATTATAGAGGCTGCATATTAGCATATTATACTAGCTGTTACCTACATTCTGGAAAAAAATTGACATTTACCTGTATGATTTTTTTTGGGGGGGGGCCTAAATATCTTGAAAAGCAGTGTGCTAAAAGCCATATTTTAGGCCTCCAATTTGGAAACAGAAATGTCAGTAATCATCCCCCACTCAATTCTAAGTTAACCTTTGCACTTGAAAAAAGAAACAGGCTTTCGAACTAGTAGGGGACTGTAGTGCACAGATCACATGTGAGTGTGCAAACGTGGATAAAACTGAATTTTGGCACACAAGCACTTTATGCATTGATAATCAAAAAAAAATGATGGATGGCCCCCAGCTTGGAGTTCAAGGTTACACAGGGGTAAAAAAAATAAAATGTTCCGATTGTGTTGAAAAGCACACCATGGTGTTTGTCTGGTTACAAGGATTCCAAAAAGTTATAGTTTGTACTTCCTGTGGCTTATAGTTTTAATGTGGTAAAAACTGTAAAAGGGTGGTTCTTCGCTAAGTGTCTACTTTTGGCTTTAAAAAAAATGAGAAAAAATTTTTTTCAAATCATAATTTTTTTTCTTGGAATGTTTTCACAATAGTGCAAAAATACTAGAATGAGCACTTGGCGCGATCTTTAGAGCCTTCAAATAATTTTATGCGACATCTAATTTTCAGTGTTGTAGCATAGGGAAACCATTAAAAGTCATTTCCGTAACACTATTTGTTATGGAAATGACAATCAGACAGTAAATGTCAAGCTGAGTAAATCCTACTACGTATCCTCAATATCTGAACAAAACTGAAGAACCATTGAGGGAGGATCTTTCAAATGGAGAAAACCAGATTGATTATGACTCAGATTTTATTGCCAATATGAACAGGTGAAAGTGTCAAGAAATCATTTCCGTAATGGTAAAAAGTTACGGAAATGACCGTTACGGAAATGATGGTTCAAACATTTAGACCAGTATAACGTCTCCCGAGGGCGATGCCTAGCGTGATTATTTATATATTAGGGTACAGGTCACAATTCTGTTTGCACTGCCAATCAAAATGGACATTACTTTCCTATATTTATAGTGTTATACAGCGTTACGGAAATGACACTGAATAAAGCTACTCTCCCTCATTTTTGCAAAAGTCTGTATTTTGATGGATATTCATCAGGGATACCGGAGATAAATGATGTGTGCCAAGTAGCCAATTCATGCAGGTACTTATTGACCAGGTTAATTTTTGGATTCATTGTTTTCAATTTTATAGACTGCCCTTCAAAATGTTCATTACGGAAATGACTCAAATCCAGGGACAGACTTTTTTGAACAAAAATGGTAAAATTTAGGATTTAATTGATGCATTATGGCATTATTTGATAGATAGGATATGTTCAATCAGTAAATAATTAGTGATTAAGAGTATTTCCAAAAAGAAAAATTTTACTACCAAATAAATAATGACAATTGTAATTTTAAGCGTAACCATAGGGACATAGGGTTTTTTGGGGGTTTGCATCAAACAATAGGAAAAATAACAACATTTAACTTTGTTTATCAAGTTTTTTATAATTTTTTATAATAAAGATCATATTTATCAAGACAAAACCACAAAATAAATATTTCAAAATGTAATTTTTTTCATTTATAGTGAGTTAAAGTAGCAGGACACGAAAGTAGACACTTAGCGAAGAATCACCCAAAAATGGTGAAAATATCAATTTTGGTTTGTACAGGGGTCAAACATTAAAAGTTGCCTCAATTTCTCTTAAATGTTGTTCAAGTTGTTGGTTCAGCTCATAGAATGAAACATAGAAATAGTTTTGACTATCTTAAGTGCTTGGTTATTAACCAAAATGGCGAATAAAGTCAACAGCTATTGGCAGCTATTGGATTCCATTGACCTGTGACATATTTTGTTGGATAATGTGAAACCTAAGCATAACAGATAAGGCAAAACTATTCGTCATTTCAATCCCTAGAGCTAGAGAAACAATTTGCACCACATATTACCTGAATCAAAGCAACTTTTAACTTAAAAATTTATATAAATGGTCCAATCATTTATCTAAGTACTTCAGAGTTTTGGTCAGTCATAACAAACTACAATATCTATGTGGCCTAATCCTCCTCTTCACCCAGCCTTGATGTTCATGACACTTTATCCATTCTTTGATTGACACCAAACAAAGAAATTGATAGCGTGTCTCAGACTTTCAATCTATTCAATTGAATCTGGAATGAAGCCTTTACACATTCGATACAAAAAAGTTCATGTAAAATGGGTTAAAGCATCATTGTTGAACAAAGTTGAGCATTTCAGCTGTTAATACGGCTTTTTAGTTTTGATCTCAACACATCCCCCTCCAAATGAACTCATACCATGGACAATATGCATTTACTGACAGGAATAAAAAATCAGACTTTCTTTCTTTCTGTCAACTTCCAGTCAAACTTCAATTTGCTTCTTCTGCACATACTTTCACTCAATTGTTGACAGGACTTGGCACAAACATCATGAACCAAGACCGCATATGTGATCCGACTTGTTTGGGGTCAAAGGTCATGTAAACGTCCACAGGAGCCAAAAGGTAATTTTTACAAATCTTACTCCCACAGATATTTGCTGGTAAAGTCCACGCAATGGATATGAACGGCTTTGGACGCCTTCAATCACAAGTTATTCTCAGCCATGAATGATCAAATTTAAAATATGTTTAAAAAATTTTATCTACAGTAATGCAAGGTAGTAGACTGATCTACCTTGCGACAGATGTTATAAATTCCATACCGATGGAGGTCATTCAGGTCAAGGTCACATTTTCAACATGGTCCCGGATTGAGCTGAAATTTTACTTAAATTAATCCTGATTAATTTCTAACTCTTTTGACATATTTTTGAGGTAAAAGGATCATTAAAAAAAGGTCAAATTTTCAATATGCTCCAATTGAGCTGACATTTGACTGAAATGATCATGACACTTCTAATGTTTAAAATGTTTTTGAGATCTAAGGCCATTTAGGGTCAAATGTCACTACCTAGACTGTGGCTCAGATCTGTCTCCAGAATCAAAGTAAATCCTTCTTCTTTCCTAAAAAGAAGTTGTAAAAGTTGCATTAGTATGCCTGATATTTTTTATATTATCCTTTGGCAAGTGCAAGTTATTACTGTGGATTCATTTTCCGGAATAATAAAAAGGCATGCTTTGCAAGCAACTGTTGGAATTGCTCGTTGGTCAAGTTTAAACTGGACAAAGGGAAAAAATTGTTTTTTCGATCTAACATTTGTCATACTTAGGTGGGCCATCCCTCGTGTGTCCTTGTGATTGTGCTCTTTCTTTCTGTAAACGCATACTTGAAAATGCATTAATATGCGCTTATACATATAAAAATGTCCCAGATTTGGAAAGTCCTTAATTGATACAAGGGCCTCTTTGGTTGATAAATTTCCTGTATGAACTGATTTCTTTAAATATTTTTTTCTGCATTTTTATAAATGCTGTAATTATATTGACTAGAGTAGATTTCAAATTAAGTAGCCCCGTGCATATTTCGATAGGTAGATATTGAAATGGGGTTCAACCCCTGTCCAGCGGAGACTAGGCGTTTGTTGCCATTAAAAACATAATTATTGTGTCCATGGTACAAAGCTACTGTCAACTCGACTTATTGGAAACTGATGCATTCAGTTCTACAATGGTCATTTGATGATGAAAGACTATGCCATGGTTGGCCCAAGGTGACCATCCACTTTCTCTAATTTCTTAATATCCAAGTGGTGCCCATTTTTGATGGGCAAATAAAAATTTAGTTGCGTTCCGTGTGGCATTGACAATAAAGGAATGCATTATTTCTCCAATAATTTGAAGGAATGATATTTTTGGCCCGTGTTAATTCATTAATGTTTAATTAATTAAATAATTTGGCTTGTGTTTTTCAATCCTGATACTCAATAAAATATCCAATTATCTTAGAGATGTGAAATAAATGTATTTATTTAGGTCAACATTATTTACTAGCTACATTACTATACATTGTAATATTAGTACCATAACCTTATTTTTACCTGTGGCCATTAATAATTTCCGCTTACCTCCTCCACAGTGAATGGATAGACCTAAAACTTGTATGAGTTTCACTTGTTTTGAAATCTACTATGTTTTTTCATTATATGATTTTTTAAAGTTTGTTCTTGTAAAAATTTAATGATTTCAGATGACAAATTTGTTGGGTTGAGGTGTCGTTAAAATTCTAATACTCACTTTAAGGAGCACCTTCTTTGTTTGGTTTATTTCATTTTCTTTGTGGTTGTACGTAAAATCCTGGACATCAAGAATTGCAAGCCATTTATTTTCATTGGATTTTTTCTACACAAGATACATAAAATATTTGTAAAAAGGGGGGGGGGGGGGGGGTGGGGGGAGCGGTAGGCTTACCTGTTTAGAATGATGGAAAGTCAGTTTTAACAGGCAGCCAAATAACCCATCGACGTAAAGGTGATATGAAAAACAACAAAAATAAATACACTTGTTATCAAATCAATATCTTAAATCGACCTAATGCCTAAAAAGGTACTTTTTTTTTTCAAGTTAAGGCACTAGATTACATATATACTACCACCCTATTGGCAGAAAAATGCAGGGGAAAAGACACTGCCTTTAACCAAGGTCATGCTTTTATAAAGAATGCACATTCTTTACAATTTATGGTCACTACTCTAAACTACAAGGGTTAAAATGCACTGAATTTGTAGTTAGTACATCAAATTCCCATCTATCATTATTAATGATGGCACAATACAGGGCATGTCCTACACCCCAACGGAGCTGCAAGCAGCCACAAAGCTTTTTTCACAGGAAGCTAAGGGGTCTACCTGGCATTGATAAAACATCAAGCGCATTAACTACTAGTACTTCGTACTACTTTCGTACAGGTCTGTCTTTCTTGGAAAACCTCTCTACTGTAAAATCACCTTATTTTAATTCTGTTTTCATTTATAGTTAAGGTTTAATTTTGGTACTGTTGAAGGGGTTTGGTACATTTTTGGAGGGTAGCCACAATTTGCGCCCCACTGCATCTGCTCCCAGTTGAATTTAGCAGCCTTGACGGATGTGTACTGTATTTTAATTCGCCAAGGTCTGCTAAATTCAAACTGGGTGCAGACTGCACGTGATGCCAAAATTGTGGCACCCTTTTTACCCCACTTTTCTGCACCCACTTTTCTTCTGCACCCAGTTTTGCTCAGAATTGAGTCATGCGGCTGCAATCTGAGCAAACTGGGGTGGCAGAAAAGTTGGGTGCAGAAGAGTGGGTCAAAAAATTTACTCAACCTTTTGTAATGCACAATTAAACTATACAAGGCACAGCAATAGACTTCACCTCTTGCTAGTGTTCCTAGTTGATCGGAGACTCTTATCCCAATTGCGGCCACATGCCCCGTTGAGGATAGAGACGAGAGTGTAAATTCGGGTGAGCCTGTTCATAAAAAAAATTCGACGATGGAACTTTTGCATATGTAAAATAAGTTGCTCGCCATTCACTGCCCTTGCAAGACTTGAGCTTTCGATTCGATTAACTTTTTTTTTTCACTGGGGATGCTTAAGCTAGGATTAACCGTCAGGTTTTGGTTTAACTTTCCTCCCATTTCCTGGTACCGAGCTATAAGACTTCTACCGGTTAGAATATTTTGAACAAGTGTCATTACTCTAGTGACTATACATTTCGCCGTCACAATGTCCTTTTCTGAAAGGGAGTGTTGCCGTAGCCGTATACGGCTTACCTAACCCCAGGGTTCCGTAGCCGAGCGCTATATAACCAAAACAGCCCCTGTGGTTAGGTAGATACCGTTACTGCTACGGAGCGTGGCACATGGATTGTTTTTAGCCGTACACAGCTGCGTGAAACGTAACATACTCGGCAGCACCAAGTAAAGCAAAAATTCGTGATATTAACGGCATGAGAGTGATCCTTATAAAATGGGTGAAATTATTATTGGACTTTTAGGAATTACGATCACAATAGTCGTTATAGTTCTTGGAGTTTGCGATTCCTATTGTTTGGTGACAAATATTATACGCAATAGATGCTTAGCAGGAAATCCTGTGGCTGTTGTACCGTCCCCTATAGGATGTGTTACAACATTTTTACAACATATGCCTGTTTTACGAGGAAATATTTTTAAATGTATCCTCTTTTTTTAAATCTGTCTAATTGAAATATCAACAACTATAAATAGAGCTGCACTTCTACTTCTTTTTTTTATTCTATTAAAACACGTTCCTAAGGAGAACCATAAACAAGCCTATACTACTTCCATGAGCTCTTTTTGTAGAGTCACGATTCAATTTTTTTAATTCAAGAAATTAGCCATACTAGTGGTTTTGTGAAGTGGTTTTATATCCGGTTACAAAGCGCATAAAAAACGAACACTGACCAGAACATTCTTTTCTCATCTCTCTATTTTAATTTACTCTCAAAAAAAAAAACGCGAAATTAAAAAAAAAAAAAAAAAAATAAATAGATTTAAAAAAATGTTTGCGTGTGCTTCTTCCGAATGACCCTGTTTTTTTGTAGAATGAGAAAAGACTACCAACCTTAAATTTCCACAAGTCCTAGAATTTTTTGTTGTTCAGTATTTTCACAATTTAAATTCCACCAAAGAACGTTTTCAAACACAAAAAAACATGAGTTTGTCTCAGCTTCCCCCGCGATAGCTTTTTAAATTAGATTTAGCTCATAGCTCTATGCTGCGGCGGCTATTTGACACTTTTTTTCACATTCCTAAATATTTTTTCTTGGCGATACTTTTCTTCTTGCACGAAGTGTGTCTCAACATTTCGGAACCATGGAACCATACAATTAAAAAAATGGAACTACTATGGAATAACAATATTTTATTGTGTGAAGTTTGTTTTAATATAATGCCTTGAAAATGGAAGATATTACACTGGACTTTGGACTTGGCACATATTTGTATTTTTCAAAAACATTAAAAAAAAAAAAAAAAAAAAAAAAAAAATATTGCATAGCTTATTTTGTAAAAAGCACAGCCAACATTAGCCTTTTAGTCAAAAGAAGCTAAGACACAGGTTTTTTTTTTGCCTTATATTGCAATACTTTCCACACAAAAACCGTTCATTCTTGCGACAGAAAGGCGGAAAAGGGGAACCGGACTGGGGGCAGAGAAATGAAGGTGCAGAAAGAAGGGAAATAAAATAAGAAAGGGGGGAAAAAGCCGAAAGAGGGAATAAAGGGGAAGCGCATGCCCAGGGGAAGAGGACAAGATGGGGAGGGGAGAGAAAAAGATGGGGGGGGAAGCATTAAAAAGTGGTTTGAGTAGGGGAGAGTCAGTAAGGAGTGACACGGAAGAAGTGGGGGGGAATCGCTGCATGGGGGGGGTGACTATCGAGACGGGAGGAGGAGAGGGTTGCTAGTGGTGATGTTTAAAAGGGTGGGCTAGGTGAGAGAGATAGTAAGAAAGAGGGGGGTAAAAAACCAAGTGGTACGAACGAAAAAGGAGAGAGGAAGAAGAGGAGGAGTAAACAAAATAAAGTATCCGAAAATGGAGACGGACACGGTAAGGGGGAACATAGTGTAGAAACCTGCAGGCGTAGTTGTGAGAGGTGTTGATTGGAGGGGGTGGTATCGGGCAGTTGGGAGGCAGGGATTGAAGAGGACAGAGACACTGTAAATTTGGGGATTATGGGAGAGAGGGGGTCAGATAACCAAGGAAAAAATTCATGGGGGTGTAGTGGAGAACGGTATAAGGAAGATGGTGAAACAGGGTGGGAGCTTGTTAGGCGCAAAGGCGCGGAGAGTAGGAAGGTGTGGATGAGGACGAAAGAAATATCCCAGAGAGGAAAGGGGCAGCGAGCATGGGAGATGGAGCGTAGAGTGAACTAGTGCAAAGGTTCGGTAGCAAACGACGGGTGAAGGTGAAACCGAAGGGAGGGCTCAGGACAAGGGGCAGTAGGCAGAATGGAAATAGACGACGAGGATCATGGGGAAGAAGAGGAATAGGGCGAAAAGAGGAGGGGAAGTCAGAGTCATGTTAAAGAGGCGCTCAACCGCAGGGAAGAGCGCCAGCAGCTTAAATCCGAGAATTCAAAACAATAACACAGGGAAGCTGGTGCCAAGTGTTTCGTACACATATGAGGAGTCGCACCCGAGTAAAGGAAAAAATCAAGGCGAGTCTGTTTGGACGCGATCGGGCTGCGAGGAGCGGAACGAGGGATTTGTCAATTATAGTTGTGAGAGGGCGGTTGGAAAGATGGGGCAAGGGGAGGGGAGAAGGATTGATGCTAGGGTGAACGTAAAAATGTATGGGTGGGAAAAGATGTTAAAAAGAGTGGGTCGGAACAGGGGGGAGGAGAGAAGGGCGGGAGGGTGAAGAAACTGGCGCGGATAGGGGGGGGGCGGAAGGGTGAGATAGATGAGACAGATGGGGTGCGAGACTAAACGAACACTGTCCGGTTCTTGGGTATCACGCGCTAAAATTAGATGCGCCCCGGAGTGATAGGGGCGCATGAATGCTGGAAAGGGTATAAAATCACACCCGGGCGGTATAGAATGCAGGATGGGGAGGAAGAGAGCATGATGATGAAAAAGTTGATTTATATTTCTTAATTACATTCTTGGAGGGGCGAAATTCCTTGGATTGCTATGATTTACATACCTCTCGCTTGTGGTACTCTATTCAAACCTATATTTCTGTAGTGTTTTTTTTTCTTCTTCTTCTCGAAGCCCTCCAATTGTAGTTGTAACAGACGTCGGATTATCCAATGCTGACATTTACCTAGATGTTCCCCAAATTAAAACTGCTTGCTTCAATAAGAAATTTTTATATTCATTATTTCTTGATTTCTTCAGGTAAATAACCTTAACATTTATGTAATCTTGCTTGAAGCAAGCTACCCATCGATTCACTCTATTGACACTCTTTTCATAAGGCAAATTATTAACGCGGCACATCCATGTGTCGTGGGTGTGAGCGATACCACTTACTTCATAGCACTACGTTGTTATTCTAAAAAGTAGAGTGCAAGTCAATATCTTTGATGAAACAAGAGTAGGTAAAACTTAAACGATTTCATTTGAATCTGTGGGTCGTGTGTTGTCTAATTTAACATGCATATTGTTTTTTCATAAAGAGGAAAACTTGCTTATTGGATGATGCGAATTGCCCAAGACCAAACAAACCGGCAAACAACCTCATTCCCACGCTTTGCTCTCTCTTGAAATATTGTTATCTGAGAACGTGTCCTTATAAGATGGTGCGGACGGCTACGAAAACACTCCCGGGCTATTTACCGTAGTACGGCTACCGAACACTGGGGTTAGGTAGCCGTATCGGCACCCTACCGAAACACCATTCGTTTCTGAATAGCCCATGGGTGTCCTCCCATAGTCCTACACATGCAAGAGTTGCTGCGTGTACAGGCGCCTCTATGTATTTTCCTTTACCGTTGCATATGGTTCGTCTGTCAGGAATGCTGGGCGGTAGTCTTGACGCAGAGAAAGGGAATTATTATGACTGATGGCAGTGCTATATACATGGCTGCCGTTTACGTAAAACCCAGAGACTATATTCCATGACAACTTTGTTTTTTCTGGTCAATCACATGTGTTGGCTTCCTCCTCCTGATTGGCTCCGTGTAGCCTTAAGGACCATGCTTCAATAAAATCGTAAGCTTAAAATAAAAAAGTCCAAAATCAGATTTAAATAATTCCATTTCAGTAATTGGGAGATGGTGGACTAAGCGTTCGGATACTTTCCTGTGGCGCAATATACCCCAAATCCCGGGTTCGAATCCCGTGGGGTCACTTGCTGGGATTTAGTTCGGAAGTACTCATTCTGGATTTAATCTGTATCCAAGCTATGATTAAATACAAATACCGCTCTCCTCCCCCGGTTCACTTGGAATTGGGCAAATGAATTATGAAAGTATCCGTCCTTCGGAGGGTACGTTAAGCCATCGGTCCCGTTTACAGAGAATCACACTGTAACTTTCCATCGCAGTCAGTGTCAATAATAGTATGGGTAACCCCAGACTGTTCCCAAATCCGCCCTCTCAAAAAAGGCGGGCCATGTCAGGAGCTTCCGTATCACAGATCCTCGTCCCCCGGATCAGCTTACTCATGCGTTGAATAAATCCTGACAAATGACCACCCCACAACCACTACTAATGACTTGTGAACACGACAAGAAGAAGACCTAACACAATGAAATTTACTTATGTATTGAAGAGTGTAGAAAATAATAAGTACAATTTATTCACTAAGCTTAACAATGTCGAAGCAATGTGCAGTTACAAGACTTGCATTCATTGGCAGCCGGGTGAACGTGTCCCAGGTCGCAATATTTGTTTGCGTATCATACATGGCGAGTTATTGTAACCTCATACATCAATGCGCGATCATTAATTTAATTAATCGTGACTACTCCCGACATACCAACAATTTAGTGCCCCGCTTTCAATAACAAAGGAATCCATAACAAATGGCTTATTTATCATTGATAGTGCAGGGGCGGCGCCAGGGTAACAATCTAGGAGGGGCGAAACATCATAGGGGGGGGGGGGGGGGCGAAACCGTAACCAAATAAACTCATGTTGGTTAACAACCCAAACCCCTAATTTTTGGTAAAAACCCCTGTTTTTCCTAAATTTTGAAAATCTTAACTCACTTGCATACTTAAAATAAAGTATGTTTCTAAAATAAAAAATAATGGTAGGCCAAAATAAAAAATGTAAAATAACAGTTGCCAATAATTGAAGAAAATGCTTTAAAATAACAATGAACCAAATAAACACAATGTATTAAAAACAAGTAAAAATTAAAATACGAACGAAAAATAAGATAAAGAAAAAAGGATAACTAAATAAAATGGTAAAAAGATCAGAAATCAAATAAAAGTGAATGATTTAAATAAAAACAATACGAAATTAAAACTAAATACAACCAAAAATAAAATATTATTAAAATGAATAAAAGGCAAAAATCAAACAATAATTCAAAAGTAATTAAAAGAACCAACACAAAATTACAATTAAAACTACAAAATATTTTAAATTAAACAGTGAATAAAATTACAATGCAAATTTATTAATAAAATAAAAAAAATTAATAATACATAAATGGTAAAATAATTAAAATACTATCCATATACAAGAAATTATAATTAATAACTTTAAAACAAAAGTAATTTTCAAAAAAATACAAACGAAAAATGTTATCTAACTTCCAAATGAGTTAATAATTGCATTATTACTATGCTAGCAAATAGTAGTAGATGCGGAAATTACATTTCAGAGCACTCAAACTATAACAGTCCCTACCTCTAGCCCTTATATTCTCTCTCTATGATGAAACCGGATAAGCATCACTAACGGCTGGCCAGATCAACTGATTCATACACGGCCGCCGAGCAGCTTTTTGCCGTGTATAGCCTCAGAAGTGAGGCTTCATCTACAACCGATCGCTATCTACACGGCGGCCGTGGATGTAGTCTTTTTGCCTTTATGATAGAGAGTATAGTGTAGGTTCTTGTACTACGACCGGACAAAGTCCAAGCAGTAAACCCGGTCAGCTAGGGCACTTCACAGATCGAATTCATGCCTAATTTTCCCTGGTTGTTGCAATCGTTTCTCTTCAAAAAAATGTGCTAATATTGCTTTAAGGAGCCATGCTCAATAAAAATCGTAGCTTAAAAAAGTCCAAAATATGATTGAAATATTCCATTTCAGTATGTGGGAGAGCGTGGACTAGCGGTTAGGATACTTGCCTGTGGCGCAAATCTACCAAAAATCCCGGGTTCGAATCCCGGTGGGGTCACTTGCTGGGATTTATTCGGGTACTCAAGTCTGGATTTAATCTGTATACAAGCTATTGATTAAATACAGAATACCGCTCTCCTCCACAGTTCACTTGGAATTGGGCAAATGAATTATGAAAGTATCCCGTCCTTCGGAGGGGACGTTAAGTCGTCGGTCCCGTGTACAGAGAGTCACAACTGTACATGCACATCGCAGTCAGTGTCAAATAAGAGTAGGGTGTAAACCCCAGACTGTTCCCAATCCGCCCGTCTCAAAAAAGCGGGCCATGTCAGGAGCGTCCGTATCACGGATACATGCGGCCCCGGATCAGCTTACTCAGTTGAATAAATCCTGACACCACCACAAGCCACTACTAATGACTTGTGGACACGACAAGAAGAAGAACCTAGCACAAATGAAAATTTACTTATGTATTGAAGAGTGTAGAAAATAATCTGAAATTTAATTCACTAGCTGAACAATGTCGAAGCAATGTGCAGTTACAGACTTTGCATTCATTGCATGCCGGGGTGACGTGTTCCCGGGTCGCAATATTTGTTTGCGTATCATACAATGGCGAGGTATTGTAACCTCATACATCAATGCGCGATTCATTAATTTAATTAATTGTGACTACTCCCGACATTACCAACAATTTAGTGCCGCTTTCAATAACAAAGGAATCCATAAACAGATGTCTTATTTACATCATTTGGATAGTGCAGGGGCGGCGCCAGGGTAAAATCATAGGAGGGGCGAAACATCATGGGGGGGGGGCGAAACAGTACAAAATAAACTCATTTTGGTTAAAAACCCCTAATTTTTGTGTAAAAACCCCTGTTTTTCCTAAATTTTGAAAATCTTACTAGCTGCTTACTTAAAATAAAGTACTAAAATAAAAAATAATGGTAGGCCAAAATAAAAATGTAAAATAACAGTTGACAATAATTGAAAGAAAAATGATTTAAAATAAAACAAAATGAAACCAAATAAACACAATGCTAAATTAAAAACAATTAAAAATTAAAATACGAACGAAAAATAAGATTAAAAGAAAAAAAGATAACGAAATAAAAATGAAGATCATAAATCAAATAAAAGTGAATGATTTAAAAATAAAAACAATACTAAATTAAAACTAAATACAAACCAAAAATAAAATATATTAAAAATAAATAAAAGGCAAAAATCAAAAATAAATTCAAAAGTAATTAAAAGAACCAAAAACAAAATTACAAACTACAAATATTTTAAAATATAAACATTGAATAAAATTACAAATGCAAATTTATTAATAAAAATAAAAATAAAATCAATAATAACATAAATGGTAAAATAATTAAAAATACTATCCATATAAAAGAAATTAATAATTAATAAACTTAAAACAAAAGTAATATTTCAAAAAAAAAATACAAACGAAAAATGTTATCTAACTTCCAAATGAGTTAATAATTGGCATTATTACTAATGCTAGCAAATATAGGTAGTAGATGCGTAAATTAACATTTCAGAACCACTCAAACTATAAAGTCCGACCTCTAGCCTTATTATTCTATCTCTATGATGAAACCAGGATGAAGCCATCACATAACGGCTGCCAGATCACCTGACATTCATACACGGCAGCTTTTTGCCGTGTATGTAGCCTCAGAAGTGAGGCTTCACTACAACCGGACGCTATATACACGGCGGCCGTGTATGTAGTCTTTGCCTATTATGATAGAGAGTATAGTGTAGGTTCTTGTACCGGACAAAGTCCAAGCAGTAAACCCGGTCAGCTAGGGCACTTCACAGATCGAAATTACATGCCTAATTTTCCCTGGTTGTTGCAATCGTTTCTCTTCATCAAATAGTGTCATTATTTCAAAATCACGTAGACACATTGTTAACATTGAAATCGAAATAAAGATTTCCAAAAAAGAAAGCACGCATTTGAAAAAAAGAAGGCCAAACTAGATAATTTCCCTCCACACAAATGTCAGTTTGGGGAGATATAATTCTTACTTGGAAAATGAATAAAATATGAACATTTTGGCATATTAAACATTTGCAAATTTTTTCACTTTCTTTTAATGATGGTAACACAGTCACATTGCACCAATTTGATATGTTTTACCACACAGAATGTTTTCACTTTTGCCGGAAATGTTATTTTGGTAACTCAGGTCAATTGTGTACAAGCATGTAAATTTCTTATTCTGCACAGAATTTGAGCAGTTTTAAAGCAGCGATTTTGTTTTGGTCATTGATTTATATGATGTTACTTATGTTCACCATAGACCCATGGCAGACCCATTGCACTGATTTGCTCAAGTATCAATTTATGAATTTAGAAAGGGTGTTTCCATAAGGTGACTCCCTTCTTTCTGACACCCTTATGATGAATTCGGAACCTTAACAGAATAAACCACATAAAACGTGTGGTTTACTCCGTTAAGGTTTCCAAATTCATAAGGGTGTCAGAAAGAAGGGTGTCACCTCCCCACCCATTTAGAAATGCTATGATGTGTAGCCTAGACTAACATTACTGTCTAGTGTACTGCTCATGTGCTGAAGCCTGACTTGACAATATGAGGACTCGTCAAGTACGGTTGTAAAATTGAAAACACAATAATGATTAAATTGAAAGATTTTTTGCAAAACACACAGAGATATTGATCTTGCCATGAGTAAATTAACAAAATATCATCCTCAAAGCTGCATGTCTCATATGGTAGTTTTAAATTTATAGCTCAAACAATATCTTTCATATCTTTTGTGACTCATACTCAATGCATCCAATTTGATATCATACTCAGTCAAAAGCATCACTTTCCCAAATATTGTCTGGTGTAAACAAAGTTTGACCTCCTATCAGACCCTGTGACCTTTGACCCTGTTTAATCTTTCGAGATCAGTAATATACATTAAACTTGTAGTCTTTTTTTTCAGATATCATAACCAGACCAAAATGCCAGTGACACCTACATGTATGATGGTTCTAGTCTGCAAGTATTGCACAAGATTTATTGACAACATCACTCACTACAGATCCCACCTTCACTACCATGAGCAGAACATAAAACCGTATTGGTTTATCAATCCTAATTTACCACCAAAAGCAGGATGTTTAAAAAAGGATGCAGAAAGGATATGTTACAAGGCAAAAAAACCTTCACACCATCTATGGACAAGAAACAGCATGATGAAAACACACAAAAAGGAGAAAGACTTCATCAATGTAAATACTGCAAGAAGTTGTTCAGCCAATCTGCTAACAAGACCAAGCATGAAATGATACACACAGGAGAAAGACCTCATCAATGTAAACACTGTGGTAAAGGTTTCAACAATAAGTGGGAGAAGACACAACATGAAATGACACACACAGGAGAAAGACCTCATCAATGTAAACACTGTGGAAAAGGTTTCATAAGGAAAAACGATAGGACACGCCATGAAAAGACACACACAGGAGAAAGACCTCATCAATGTAAACACTGTGGTAAAGGTTTCAACAATAAGTGGAATAAGACACAACATGAAATGATACACACAAGAGAAAGACCTCATCAATGTAAACACTGTGGTAAAGGTTTCATTAGCAAGAACGATATGACACGCCATGAAAAGACACACACAGGAGAAAGACCTCATCAATGTAAGTACTGTAGTAAAGGTTTCATCACTAAGTACAATAAGACACAGCATGAAATGATACACACAGGAGAAAGACCTCATCAATGTAAGCACTGTAGTAAAGGTTTCATCACTACATGGGAGAAGGCACGACATGAAATGACACACACAGGAGAGTCACCATCAGTGTAAACACTGGTAAAGGATTCACCAATATGTGGAGGAAAATTCACAACATGAAAAAACACACACTGTAGAAAAAGGTCATCACTGCAGGCACTGTAGTAAAGATTTTACTGATAAATAGAGCAAGACAAGAAATTACACACACTATAGAAAACCTCATCAATGGAAACACTGTGGTATAGGTTTATCACCACAAATAGAAAAAAGTAGAACATGAAATGAAACACTGGAGAAAAACCATAACATTGTAAAAGAATCAAAGAATCTGTCATTGGGTGTGCAGTTGAAGCCGCACCCATCATTTGTCTCACTAATACCGCTGCTGCTAAACCACCCGTGGTTGAAGAAGTCTCTAATCGGCTTAAATTCAAGCATGTCAACTTAGTTAATAGGTTTAGGAAAGAGGATTGTGATTCTTTTAACAAAAGTGAATACAAGAATGAAATTCTGATACCAGAACTGTCCCAATTGCTCCCTGAAACTGATGGAATTGTGGTTAGCAATCAGTGTCATTACATTGCAAGTGAGCTTTATATAGTAGGCTTATTGAAGCAAGATTGAAATCATTTATTCAATCTTTGTTGATTTCTAAATCTGCTGACATAGTGCATACCGCATCTGCCACCCCATTGGAACACCTGACTCACTTAATACACACATCTCCTGCACTCCAAATGGATGCCAAATGAATCATTCAAAGAAAATTGGAGCCAAACTTGCTACATGCTCCTTATGTGACACTGTTTATCATAATGTTTGCATTGGCCTCACAAGATCTATTACGAAAAACTCAACTTAGAGTGTTTGTAAAACATTACCCGGTGAGATTAAATCTCTGCAGTCATCTATTTTAAACATATCCTCCATTTTACAGGCAACGAGCGGAGATGTGGAAAAATTATCATCCCAAGTTAATGAATGAACAAAAGAATATCAACTTGGCATTAGCAAAGGAAAACTCTCTTTTGAAATCGGTTGTTGTTGTTGGAATTCAGCAATAAATAACTGCTGACCACCAATTACAAAAAATAATAAAACATGGTTAAGTCGTTGCATTTATTGTTTAAAAGAATTTTATCCAATGATTGTATACCTAAAGAATGGAATGAGGGGATGATAATTCCAATCTCTAAAAAGGGTAACAAGCAGGACTTGAATAATTATCATGGAATTACAATTAGCTTGTGTGTTGAAAAAAGATTTTAATCATAATTGCAAGCTCAATCACCACATTGTTACTTGTTAGATACAGATAATGTTCTTACGGAGGTCCAGGGAGGTTTTCGCAAAGATCATCGGTGTGAAGACAACATTTTTATTCTAAAAAGTATTGCCTCTATTTGAAAATCCTTAGGTCTGACCGTTTGAACACCTATTTTGCATTCTTGGACTTCCGTAAAGCATTTGATTCTGTTTGGCGGGATGGTTTGTTATATTCTATATGGAATGTTGAAATTCGAGGGAAAATTTGGAAGCTTATAAACATGATTTATTCAAATACTAAAGCTAAAGTAATATGGAATGATATTCATATGACTTTCTTTGACCAAGATGCTGCATAATTAACTAATATCTATGTATCTAATATCAAGATAAATTGTTTAATGTGGGCTGATGATATTGTTTTAATAGCCAATAGATAATGCCAAACACCTCCAAATACGTGTCATGATTTTTCCTCAAAGTGGAGGTTGAGTTTTAATCATGAAAAATGTGGAGTTTTTAAAACTGGTAAACTAAATGGACTGTAGGTAATGGTGTAATAAAAGAAGTTAATGAATATAAATATCTTGGAGTCATAATAAGTAGAACTTAACAAAGCCATAAGCATATTGAAGATGTTCTAAACCCGGGGGGGGGGGGGGGGGTTAAAAAAAAAAAAAAAAAAAAGGGGAGTTCTTAGTGGAAAAGGGGGTACGGGGATGTGCGGCCGAGAAGGGTTGCATTTTCAGTGATTTTGGCATATTGAACGGTCCCTTTTCCTTACAAATTAGTATATGAAAGGGTTGCATTTCTTGCAAGTGTATTTTCTAGTGATCAGTCAGGTATGAAGAATGCATGCAAACCACAAATGTGAAAAATAGTGCTGCCAGAATGGCTCAAAATAGTTAGTTTTCTCTCAGCTTCTGGGGAAGGACGGGTAGCAAATCTGTCATTTTTGGTATATTTTCGGGGTAGTGGTTTAAACACCCGGCCGCACATCCCTACCCAAACCAAAAGTGAGAACCCCCCCCGGGTTCTAAAAAGGGGTAATAGGTTAATTGCTTATGTGGTGTTTATCCTTGGGAATCAATAATTATGATCAAATTTATTATGGTGATCTTTTATGGAAAAGTATTGTTGCCCTCATTGAATTCTGTATGTTCTGTTTGGTTTGCATCTAGTATTTCTGTTATTGATAAACTAGAAAATCTTCAAATTTTGATGGGTCATTGTATTCTAAAAGGCCCAGCGTAAGGAAGCAATATTAGGGGGCCTTGGCTGGTATACAATCACATATACCCTGTTGTTCCTAATAAACGCCCCTGCTCTAATAAATGCCCCCTACGATTTTTGGATAAAACAGTTCAAGAAATGAGTTAAGCTTACCTTAATCACATGATTTAATGGCCGGGACTGTCGTAATCCGTATCATAATTGCTGTTGTCAACAATGCTTTCTGCTTCATGGCACATCAAAACTTGGATCCACATGATTATAATAGCCCTGGGTTGAAATCCCCATTCGCACGCACTGAACACTCTTTTATAAACTGTGTAAGGTTCACAACGTAGCACCAGGGTTAAAGCCCCTGATTTAAAGTCTGTGCCTTCTGAGTCAACATTGGTCTATACCAATATGCATGATGGGTTGGTCCTAAAGCCTACTGGATGGCCCAACCCTGATATTGACAAAAGATGCATGGACAACTTTGTTAGACGCAAAAATGCTTTCATCATTAGCACATTTAATGTCCAGAAAAAAAAAAAAAAAAAAAAAATCATAATTGCTGTTGTCAACAATGCTTTCTGCTTCATGGCACATCAAAACTTGGATCCACATGATTATAATAGCCCTGGGTTGAAATCCCCATTCGCACGCACTGAACACTCTTATAAACTGTGTAAGGTGATTTTGCGGGGATTTTTGACTTTCCATTTTTTACTGTAATAAACGGCCCCCCTTTTGAAAAATGCACCGCCCCCGGGGCGTTTATTAGGAACAATACGGTATTCAGGATAAACAAAGAATGTCATGTTCAACGCTTACAGAATATGACCGATGATAGAATACCAAAGCTACTTTTTAAAATCTTACATGATTTTACGACAAACCTGGTCAGAGTACTGTAAAAAGTCTCTAAGTAATTGTGGTCTAGATCACTTGTTTTCAGATAACCCTGTAAATACAAAGTGGTCTATGACATATGTAGATATAAGTAAGAACATGCATAATGTTTAATTGGTATAGACATATGGAGTTAAAATCTTCCTTGACGAATTATATATTCTATGAAGTTGAGCCTTGTATATAAAATTACCTTCTTTATAAATATGATTTTAAGGGTGCTTCCTTGAAATTCAAAGCCAGAACAAATATAAAAAAAAAAAAAAAAAAAAAAGAAAGAGCTACAGGATAGACTGGATGGCACCTACACCAAGCTTCTTATGCGAGTACAAAACATATCCTGGCGCGAGCACAAGACAAAAGCACAGATATATGGAGATATCCCTCCAATTTCATCTTCTGTTGCCCAACGCCGTGCACGATTTGCCGGTCACTGTCATCGTGCGATTGACCAAGTAGTCTCAGACGTCACATGTTGGAAGTTACCATGCCAAAACAGGGGTCGTCGCCCCTTTAACTACATTGATGTGATTGCTCGAGACATCCAGCAGGATCCATCTGACATCCCCAACCTAATGACAAACAGGGACATTTGGCGCTACATGGTGAACAGCATCTCGGCTGCGGCCGTTTAGATAGATAGATTTTGCGGGGATTTTTGACTTTCCATTTTTTACTGTAATAAACGGCCCCCCTTTTGAAAAATGCACCGCCCCCGGGGCGTTTATTAGGAACAATACGGTATTCAGGATAAACAAAGAATGTCTTATGTTCAACGCTTACAGAATATGACCGATGATAGAATACCAAAGCTACTTTGTAAAATCTTACATGATTTTACGACAAACCTGGTCAGAGTACTATAAAAAGTCTCTAAGTAATTGTGGTCTAGATCACTTGTTTTCAGATAACCCTGTAAATACAAAGTGGTCTATGACATATGTAGATATAAGTAAGAACATGCATAATGTTTAATTGGTATAGACATATGGAGTTAAAATCTTCCTTGACGAATTATATATTCTATGAAGTTGAGCCTTGTATATAAAATTACCTTCTTTATAAATATGATTTTAAGGGTGCTTCCTTGAAATTCAAAGCCAGAACAAATATCCTTAGTTTGGCGGGTAACAAAAGAAATTGGAAAAATTCTTTGGATTCTGATGAATGTAAGCTATGTAACCACTCCCCTGAAGACTTGGTACACTTCTTGTTTTCATGTGAAGCCGTACGTTATGATGAATATAAAAGGCCCGATATAAATTGTATCAACATGGGTAGCTATGGGTACCGGTACTCAAACTATTGGAATGCATTCGTTTTGGTGATAAATTCATAAAATTAAATGTTTCTTTTCTTCAAAGGTCCATGTGATGTATAACTAATTTTTGATAATCTCAGCAAATCATACCTCAAAAGGGCACACTCTGTTAGGTGTAACTTTTTAAAATAATCCCTGATGTGGTCAAGTAAGAAAGCAGAACTCCTGAGTAGACAATTTCAGTCACAATTTACTCATGAGGACTTGAACAACATACCAATTAAACCGGATAGCAACATTCCATCAATGCCAGATATCGAAATACACAAAGAAGGTGTAATCAAATTACTATCTGATCTGAATCCAAACAAAGCCATGGGGCCAGATGATATTTCACCCAGATATTTGAAAATGGTTGCTGAAGAAATAGGGTTAGCACTTAAGATCATATTCCAACTTTCATACAATACAGGCATTGTTCCATCAGACTGGCTATTATCCAATATTACACCTATATTCAAGAAAGGTGAAAGAACAGTACCAGGAAATTACAGATCAGTTAATCTCACATCAGTGTGTAGCAAAATCTTTGAGCACATATTAAGATCAAATGTAATGAAACACCTTGATTTACATAGAATACTCTGTGAAAATCAACACGGCTTCCGTAGAAATCGTTCATGTGAAACGCAGCTGATAAATACCATCCAAGATATAGCTTTTCAGTTAGACCAAAAACAACAGATTGATGTCATCATAATGGATTTCGCAAAAACATTTGATAAAGTGCCGCACCAAAGATTACTTTTAAAAATGGCAAGATATGGGATCAGAGGGAAAACACTTAAATGGACAGAGGCTATTCTTACACAACGGAAACAACGGGTTGTTATAGATATGGAATGTGCTCAGGGTGGGTTGATGTGGAATCCAGCGTACCTCAGGGTACTGTCACAGGTCCCTTAGACTTTCTTATTTTCATTAATGATTTGCCAGAAGGACTGTCATCTAACGTTAGGTTATTTGCAGACGACTGCATAGTCTATAGAACGATAGCTGGACCAGAGGATGCCGGCAAACTACAAGAAGACTTAAATACCCTGACACGGTGGCAGTCCTTGTGGCAAATGAAATTTAATGCTAAGAAGTGTTACGTTCTAAGAATAACACATGCCAGGAACATACATAACTATTCGTATACATTAAATGACACTATTCTTACAGAAACAAAAGAGTACCCTTATTTGGGTGTTACATTGACAGCAAACTTAACTTGGAACTCACACGTAAACAATGTTGCTGCTAAGGCAAACAGAACTCTGGGATTCATAAAACGGAACCTGTATTCCTGCTCAAAAAGTACTAAAAATATGGCCTATAAAACATTGGAAAGGCCATGCATGGAATATAGCGGATCGGTATGGGGATTTCCATATCAAAAAGAACTCACACAGAAGTTAGAGCACTACAGAACCTAGCAGCCCGCTTTGTAATGGGAAATTATGAAAAGATGATTAGTGTGACAAAATGAAGGGAAGAACTGAACTGGGAGCCACTGGAATACGACGGACGATCGAGCTAGGGGAGTTAGCACTTTTTTCATCAAGCTCTTAGGTCGGCTCTCGCCATTCCGACGCAACGAATCTTGCGCCCCGGTCCAACGTGCATCAAGGCATACACGTTTTACCCCGATAGCTGTAATCAAAAACTGCTATAAATATCCTTCATACCAGAACCCTTAATTGACTGGAACTTAATACCACACACATTACAGTCGATTTAAGATAAACAGCAATTTAAAGCACTATCACTAAACACTACAGCCAGTAACCATGCGAATTACACTAGAAACCAGACCATTTACAGTAGTGCAACCGTCCTGCTCGGTTGGCCCTTTTAGGGGTGTTGGGCAGTATCAGAACAAACCATATCTTGTTTTATAAAGTACAGTAACTATGGGTGCCTCTGGAATTAGCAGCAGTTTTTAATGCTTCCCAAACTGTCCATTAACGAGGCTTCTTCGGGTCTGTTTCATACACTCCTCCAACGCTGCATGTTGTATGATAACATGTATGGGCAAATTGTACAATCAGTATGCAGGCACCAGCCGGTAGGTCGAGCGTTCTACTGAATTGGTGAAATTTTACCCCTGCTTTATGGTGTTTATTTCTTTAATTCAGGTGGAGCATTCTCTCGGTTATTGTGTGGTTCCGTGCTTGCATATGTCAATTCTTTGTATAATATTTTAATTATATTATATTGTTTCGTTTTGTTATTTTTGTACATGTGGGTGCCCTGGAATTTTGTAAGTCAGAGTGCCACCATGTTGAAGGTGTACTTTTAACATCCAATAAATCAATAAAATAAAAGTAAGCACTTTAGTAAAGATTTTGCTACTGAAACGACAGACACAACATGAAACACACAAGAAAACCCTCATTAAGTGGATACGCAGAGGAGTCTTTCAGGAGATTCTGGGCTCAAGAATTCCATAAAATGACTCTTTCACTGAAAAGTACTAACTCACCACACACACACACGTGAAATACCACACTGACACAGGAGAAAAGACCTTATCAGTTCCTCGGCACTGTGGTGAAAGTTTCTTCTATGCAGTCCAGAAGATAAAACATGAAATCGCACACACAGGAGAAATAGACACCATCGGTGTAGCCCATGAATTGCCAAGATATACTAAGGCAGCAGAAGACAACACTAGACAACTCCAGGAGACTATTCCCGTTACTATGATGAAGTCATAGTGCACATGTCAGAGTTGGTTGTTTGTTGACCTTTGACCCTTCATTTCATTTTTCACTTTTTTCATTGATGCCTACAAGATGGCATGCTTATGTAGGTCAATCAAGCGTCTTTTATATTTCACCCGCTATGACCCCATTTTGACCTTTGACCCCATATTGTGCACAGTAAGAAATAGAGCTTTTCCCAGTGGTTCTTGTTAACCTTGACATAAATATCATACTTTGGTTGATGAGTTATAGTTTTTTGCATGTTGATTAGCTCATTTGCATATCTACAACGTGACCCCTTGTGTCAATATTCTGTCACATGATTCGTCTCGACATTATCCGCACTTATTTGCACAGACATCACCTATCCAAGGGTTATCGATTTTGAGATTAGCATTTTTGCATATTTAGATAATGCCGCCATTTTGAATGTTAATGATTCCGACATTAATTCTGTGTACAAGCTGTATACACTGACCAAGACGATGCTCATGCGCAATTTTAGCAATCGCGCCCTTATCTGTAGAAGTAGTAGGCTTCCAAAGATTTTAGTTTTTGACCTCTATTCACCCCTACGAGAGGTCAAAGGTCAAACTATGTACAAAACCCCTGATGTAGCTTGGTCAGTGGTTCTCCTGAAACGATTTTGGTCAATATCGGCCCACTCGTTTTGGCAAATAAGGCGAAGAGGCGAAAAACCGATGGTCCGGAGAAGGAGGAGAAGACTAAACAGCATAATCATGAATACTATGCCCCGTTTCATGGGCATATAATGAAATAACACACACATGATAACCTCATCAGGTAAATACTGAAGTAAAGGTTAATCATTAAAAGGCACTATCCTTGATTTGCCTAATCAGAAAATTCAAAAGTTGTAAAAATCAGATTGAACTTCTGCGTTATCTGCCTCTTCGCCCATTTTTCAGTTGCAGGGCAATAAATGCCTTACAAGAATTCTACAGACGTACCTTCACTTTACAAACTACCTCCTCTCTTTCAAATATTTTGATTTGACTTTTATTTAGGATGAATCGTTGATAGTGTCTTGTTAAGAGAAGTGAAATTACATGAATGACATCACACAGAGAAAATCTTTTGTGTGTACTTAATTTCTATTCCCCCTGTGCATTGATATAGGCCACCTAGGTGTCTAATTCTGGTGATGCGAACATAAATCACAGTGGCTGTTCAAATCTCTGGGAATAAGGGTAAAGTTGACCATAAACAAATTTTTGTGTGTAGAAATTGCTGCCCTTGTCTTGACATCGCTGCACAGAGAGAGAGAAACTACTAAGCAGCAAGTTTCAAAAATGACTTCCACTCAAGATTTACCAGCATTGGTAATGACATCCATCACGTACTAGATTATTCATTCTTAGGTAGGATCATCTGGATAAAATGGTCTACAGAAAAATGACCATAAATTCAAAACCCCTGAATCAACTTAGTCCAAACTTGACTATGTAAGGCTTGAACTCTCCTCAAATTTTTTTTTTGCATTTCCAAGACTGCATGATTTGTTATGTGGTTTTTTATTATTTTTTAAAAATTCCCTAATTCTTACATCTAAATAATGTTTCCCATCCTAAATGGAAGGTGCTTTTAACTGAAACTTTTGGGATGTGTGTATAAACAAAATACCTAAAATCTCATGTTGGCCTTTTGGAATCAAGTAATTAATTCTTTCGAAATATTATTTGAGGAAAAACATTTTAGAGAAAATTAAAAACACCTATTATTTCAAAGTGAGAAACACTCAATCTCAAAAATCTACGTGAGAATTTTCTGATTCTAAGTTTGATTTCCTTTCATATGACACCTTATTCATCACAAGGGATGTAGTTTTCTTCTAGAAAATGATGAGAAGTGGATACTTTCAGTATTCTAGAAAGTGTGTTTGCGACCACCAGTTTCTTTGTTTTTGATGACACACATAAAATAAAAAAAATCATGGATTTTTGATATTTCTTTAACCATTAAAACAAACCCACTCTTATAACTCATCAATTACTATAGAAATAATTAAATAAATGTAGTTTTTCACAAAATTGGCCCCATTTTGTCATAATTTTCTTGTACTTGCCAAAATCAGCCCCTGTACAAAGTCTATGGGAATTTGAAATGCATTACGTGACATCTCTCAACGCCTTTTTTGGAGAAAAATTAAAACTTGGACACACATGTTTCCTTTCACCAAACCAACATTTCATAAGAATTTTCAACATTAAGATCTGGCACGAACCTAGCGATAACCTACCTTAAACAGCTGGGAAAATTTATGCAATTGCATTTGGCTAATGCCTGGGTTAATTCTACAATTAACCCAAAGAGTACCACTTGTGATCACTGGGTATGCACTAGGTATGCGCTCGGTTGCTGGACAGAATTCCCCACAGTGTCTCCATACGCCAGCGAAAACACACTGAAATTAACTTTTTGGGATCAGGTCGACTGCAGGCAAATGGAGATTGAACTTCATTTGAACTTTTCCTCAATTGATTTCCAAACAATTTCCAACGTTGCAATGTGCCTGATAGCATGAAGGCCTATTATTCAAATCCAGTTATTTACACCTTCAGGGAGGTCAGGGTTGTCCCGTCAAAGTTGGAAGGTAACGGAGTGGGTGGGGGGTTGCCACGGCTTGCTGGCATGAATGAAGACAAAAACCCTGATTGTTGGAAATTTGCAAATTGTTTGCTCTCGGTATGACATCATATTTTAAAAGTGAGTTTTGGTACCTTAATTACAAAAGATCAGGGGCGAGGGGTGGAACCACATTCCAGGCCCCCTCCCCATGGTCAAAAATAAGAAATCTGTAAACCTTCAAATGGCCAGTATGGATGGATTTTGCTTTTTCCCAAGGGGTATGTGAAGCTATGGGGCTGTTGATAATATGGTTACATTGTATTGTATAGTTCAACTGAGCCGCATAGTACCTCCCATACAGGCAGGACTAAGTGGACTGTTGCATGGACCCGATCCTCATATGCGTCTTACATATTGCACCTACACACACTGGCCATACAGACCTATACTGAATACACAGTAGGGTACGGGAATAACTAGCTTATATGGAAGAAAGGAAATGGTTGACAATTTTGGAACAGTTCCCCACCCCCTGTCAGAACAAGGGGAGGACTCCTGGAGAACGAACTACATGGTTGAGAGGGGCTGTGCCTCTCCTACAATAATACTTAAGTTGATACTCTAGCCTCCTCTAGAAAAAAAACTGTGACCTAACATCTTGTGCAGAAACAAAAACTTAACATACAGTATACTTGCCGCAAACCCTGTTTCTATTAAGTTACGCATTGTTTAACATAGGTTACTAGACCCCCTCTTTCGTTTTCTTCTAAACAACATGATGGCTATAAATTGATTAGAAATGAGGTCAGTCATAATATAGTATATGAATATTTAGTTAGGATCCTTGGTTCTGACCACAACGATGTTAGGTCACAGACCTTCAAGCAACATATTAATGAGAGTCTTGTTCACATTAGTTCTTTTTCAATAAATGATGAAAGATACAGTCAAAGTTGTTACGTGATGTGATGGCAATTAAACTCAAACAAATCAGGAGCTTGAGGCGATATGGTGTTATTATATCCGACATTTGGGGAACTCCTGGACCAGTGAGCGTGTGCTTTACTAATTAATTTAAAGCCCAGGTGGTAGGACTATCACTTTAAAGTGACAACACTAACATCTTTCGTTTTTGGGGAAGAAAGTTAACTTTATACTACAGAGTGGTCAAAAAAGGTTTAAAACTTTTCATCTGCAAATTTCTAAAAGTGGGTAGACTCATCAAAAATCGCCCCCTCTGAACCCGGCTATTTCCTTAACTACCACTCTATCTTGTCGGAACCTGGTGAAACCGGCGTTGAAAACAAAGCTGAACGACAAAATGGCCGCAATCTAGAGAAAAAAGGTTCAAAAACCAATTGCACAAACGTCTGTCTTGGCAATCTATTGTTGGTTACGAATTATATCCAAAATTGATTACACACACATTGGAACAATGGCACCCCGTCAAGGGAATTGGTAGTAATAATAACCAACAAAGGTAAAAATTAAGACACCTCAAATTGTTCAAGTTTCTCTATAAATTAAAAATAAAACGGGCTTGGCGCTGCAATATTTGTCTTTATGATCTTGTACGAAAACACATGCAAACTTCGAAATAGGTACAAAGCAGAGTCTCGATCAGTAATGGCAAGAAAAACATGCATGTATCTTCAATTTAAAAATGCTCCCCATTTGAAATCAATTAATATTTGAAATAGCATTTCAAAGTTCAGTTTCACGGTGAGATACTCTTTCATTGATTTTCAAACGGTAAACCACTTAACACAAACTCTAAGGGGTTCAGTAGTGTGTAAGGAGGCACGCAATGGTATGATTTATGTTAACCATAAAATGGGTTGTTGTCCCATAGACTTCCGTGTGTTGCAAAGTGGGTTTTGACATTTTTCGCTATATGGCCCGCCATTTGTTATTTGAGCTTGTTTTGAACGCCGTTTTCAACAAGTTATAACAAGATATTGTAGGTGTAAAATATCTCAAAAAATTGTGATAGTCCACCATTTGAGAGATTGCAGATATAAAAGTGTGTAAACCTTGTTTGGACCACACGTATATATCACAGGTCATGTACCAAGTCTGTGCTATATCAATTCAAATGGCATGTAACTTTAAAAGCACTTAACTGTACTAGAAGTTTGTGAATTTTTGATAACGAAATTGGTGAGTGCTATGAATTTAATATAAAGACAACTTTCATCAAATGCCTGGCCAGAAAAATTGAAATAAAACAAGAGTCTTATAAAACCATTGTTTACAGATTTTGTATGAATTTGTTTGAACTTTCTCCATTTCCTCCTTATTTGGAAAACAGGGCAGAGTTCTGTCCTAGAATTTTTGGGTTTATATTTCAAATGATTTTTAGTGGCCTAAAGTCCATTTACTTTAACCATGTCCATGATGTCAACCAAGTGTCCATTCACCATAATCAAAATTGAGATCATTAAGTACAGTAGAGTACCTCCCGCACAAGAACAAAATTGAGTTTTTAATTTTGATCACTGAACAAAGGTAAATAACACAAATCGTTACCAAAAAACAATCTCTGTTCCTGATGGAATATAACTGTACTGCAGATTTTGAAGGATTGGAATGCTAGTGCAGGGTCCATTTATCTTTGAAAAGACGATGTCCATTGTCCAAATGTCCAAAAGGCCTGCTTAACTTGACGTAGAGAGACGATGAACTGCTTCAGGCACAGCGTTAGAACATCGATCACCAATTAAAGTATTAAATCAAAAAATTTTAAATCTATTTGTACGTGCGAGAAAGACTGTCCCTGCTTTGAATTGAACATCAAACAGTCGGAATGCCAGCGACGTACACAGAATCGAAGCCTCCAGGCTACATACCACAGTGGGCTTCTGTTGATATCCTCGGAGTCCAGTAGCTGCATCCTCACAGTTTTAATGATCTTGGATGACTTACTTTCAAAGGTTAGCCTCTCACGATTTGTAGGATCTTGGACGCCTAAACTCTTGATGAACCACACGGCTACATTATGATGCGTTGAAGCAGCAATCGCCAAAACACCACAACAGTTCAAATCACAGGCGGTTTGAAAAACAGAATCGTCATCGACTAAAGGCACAAGTCTACATTATGACTTGCAGTAACTCACTGTCACTTGCTCAAATATCTGCTTGCATTTTAGGGCTCAGACAAACAGTTTCACAGGACGCAATCCCTAGATAAAAATTCTTCAAAAGCTAAGGTCCTCGCTCATCAGGCAGGACAAATCATTTCAAGAGACCCGATTCATTATTCGCCGATTACACATACGATGTAAATACTTCCGTCAGTGCACTAATACAAATCTCGTCCTCCATACTTTCGGCCAATCATCGGCATTTCACGGAGGAAAGGAAACTGACAAGTTCATACACGATACATCGCAGACTCAGATTTTTACGCCCAGGTGACGAGTGAAATCTTCATATTTAACAGTCTTTGGCGGAATCCAAGGCGACAGGATACGCACAATTGGGCAAGAGCTCTACAAATATCAGAAACCACATTATGACAATCAGGTTTACGTGATGTGGACTCGGCAAGTAAAACAACCAACTCAGGAGCTTGAGGCGATATGGTTTTATTAGTATCCAACATCTTGGAGAATCAGGAAACCAGTGAGGGCCGTGATTTAGCTAATAATAAAGCCCACGGGGGTTAAGGACTATACTTGTAAAGTGCACAACACTAACCCAAAAGTATTACTCAGAATAGAACTCAAAAGGTTTATTTTAATCGTGAAATGAAGGCCAGCTCAATCTGAACTGGGCAGTGATAACACAGGATATCTTTCCCCTGTAACAATGGCTCGGCAGTTCCAAATAAAGGGGAATCTGAAAAGCTTTGTCCGCTCATACCTGGTGGGATTTACTTTATTTGCTTGAGTCAGTGTAGCATAGTGTATGTCCCTTGACACAAACAAACCTATCCTAGTTTTACATTTTCAACCTTTTCTTTTTTTTCCTCCTTTTAATTCAGATTTTAACCTGACCAAAGTGCAGTAATTCCTCTATAATGGTTCCAGTCTGCAAATACTGTCAGAGATTCTTTGATAGTCATATCCTACTACAGATCGCATCTTCATCACCATGAGCAACATCAGCCATATTGGTATGACAATCCTAATCTACCACCAAAAGCAGGATGTTTCCACAAGAATGGAATATACATATAGAAAGGAAAGATTACACAGAAATAACAACTTACAAAAATCAGGTTTCATCACAAGACCCACATGATACAACATTAAAATACACATCAGCGAAAACCTCATCAATGTAAACACTGTGGAAAATGTTTCAAATCACTACATTACAAGAAAAACAGCATGAAACGACACACACAAGGAGAAAGACCGTCATCATTGCAAACACGTGGTTACAAGGTTTTACTACTCAGCACTACAATACACAACATGAAATGACACCCACAGGAAATAACCTCACAATGCAAGGCACTGTGGTTTCAAGGTTTCACTCACCTTGCCCAGACCGCAACACGGAAATGATACACACCTGAGAAAGACCTCATCAATGTCAACACTGTTGTGAAGGTTTTCATATACTAAGCAGGCATAGAAAACACATGACATGAAAACACGCACAGGAGAAAGGAGGGGAGAAGACCTCAATCAATTTAAACACTGTGGTTAAAAGGATTCGTTTGCTAAATTTAACAGACAAGGCAATGAAATGACACACACAGGAGAGACTCACAATGTAAACCCGTGTGTAAAAGGATTCATTGCTAATGTTAAAAAAGCAAGAACAAACATTAAATGACACACACAGGAAAAGTAACCTCATCTGGCAAAAACTGTGGTAAAGGTTTTACCACTAAGGAAAGCAAGACACAACATAAATACACACACAGAGCTAAACCTCACAGTGAAACACTGTGGTAAGGTTTGGCTACTAAGCCCTACAAGAACCAACATAAATCACACAACACAGGAGCAAGACCTCATCAGTGCAAAAACTGTCGTAAAGGTTTTACTACTGGCACTACAAGACACAACATGAAATGACACGTACACAGGAAAAAGACCTCATCAATGCAGCCACTTGGTAAAGGTTGCACTACAAGCTTAGTCAAGGCAACAACACAATGATACCCCAGGAGAAAAAACCCTCTCAATGTCAACACTGTGGTCAGGTTTCATTACTAAGCAGAATTGGAAAACACATGAAATGACACACATACAGGAGAAAGACACTCATAGTGCAGGCACTGTGTAAAGTTATTACACTTTATGGAAACCTGAAGACCAAAAAACATGAAAGGAGACATACAGAAGACCTTATCATTGTACCCTATGTGTAAAGTGTTCTTCACTAAGGACTACAAACCCAACATGAAATGACACATACAGAGAAAGACTCTTAATGTAAACACGTATAAAATGTTTATCGCATAATAGTGTAAAAGACACACATGAAAAAATACCAACCCTTACCTAAATTCAAAGCCATATTTACCAAAGGTCTGTGTTCACCGCTGTGGTGCTCTGTTGACTGTAGTCCGCCATTTTTTTAGTTTCAGTGGGTACGAGGCTCCCGCATTATGCACTGGAACGTATATACATTTAGTCGCACATTCTAACACACAGATCACTTGTGATCTGTGCGGTCGAAATGTAATGTTCCCATGTATGTGTGACCTCTAACCCACTGTTAAATCTTATGTTATAGACTTGCCTAGTAAGTATCTATATATCTTGTGCATGTGTGTTTGTGTGTATTGTATGCCGGGCCCACTCTCCAATAAGTACTCAGTTGAAGGCTTGTTTATCGGGCAGCTGGTAGTCTCAGTTTGTAGAGCACTGCTGTATGTCAAGTTTCCCCGTCCAAATCCTGGCTTCAGGCAGTTGTGCCCTTGAATTTTCCTTCGGGGGTATATCTGCTTGTGTTTTGGATGTCTGTGTTGGTAATTACTGTTTATGTGTTCTAACATGTGATGCGCTCTTCCTTTCTCCTCAGTACCCTTATTCTTTCCTTAGTGTGTTCATACAAGAGTGAGTTGAATAAATTGTATGAATGTTAATGCTACTTTTTCCTTTATAGTCTTCGAGTGAGTGAGTGAGTGAGTGAGTGAGTGATTATTAAAATTTAACACTCCAACACAATTGTGTCATATCGTGTCCATTAAGAAAGGTACATTAAACATTTAAACAAATTTAAACTTAATAAACATACACCACAGTAAATTTTTCTAGTCCAACATTTAAACAAGGTGGTTCTCGAACCACAAGTCTCGCCTCTTCGCGCATAACTGTAGACAAAAAGCAGCACGACAGTGCAACTGTGCAATCCAGGTGAACCCAAAAGTTTTCCAAGCAGATAAACTCCTATCGAGCAGGAGCCGAATATCATAGGGTCCTTATTAGGGAGTTGTTCATGCCCGGACTACATCTAAGGTTTGGACACCTTGGAGTTTAGTATGGACCCTCTACATCAATTGCAAGGTAGTTAGTGGCCTTAAATTGTGGTGTCACTTTTAATCAGTTAAGTTTACACAGGGGTCTAACGTTTGAAATTCCCCAATCGTGTTGAACTGTATGCCATATTGTCCGTTAGTCACCAAGGATCAAAAATTGTCTAGTTTGTACCATCTATGACATTGGTTTTAGAGTTATTGGGTAAAAATGGCTACCGGACAATTTGGGCATACATTTCAAACGATTGGGAGTATTAAGAAGGTTTGGACCCGTGTAAATGAAAATGGCCCCTATTTAAAAGTGCCACCGCAATTTGACACCACTAAATATTCTTGCATTGAGGTAGAGGGTCCATACTAACTACCAAAGGTGTCAAAGCTGAGATGTAGTGTTACATGAACGATGTGTGTGACCAAGTCTTGCTTCCTGCTCTCTATCTCCCAATCGTTTATACTTCCCACCAAGTCCATTGACACACCATAGGGTCTTCACAACATTTTTCAGTGTGGGGGAGTAGCACCCCCGGTTTGGCATTTATAAGTATTTTTATTTAAGTCCCCAACATGAGCACAAGTAGAGTAGTTAGGAAGATATTAATCTCAGAAAAGTCCCCCAATGACCATAAGAGACATTTATGAGTAGCACCCCAGGTTTGGCATTTATAGTGTTATTTAGTCCCCCACATGAGCCACAGTACGAGACGTTTAGGAGTAGCACCCCTGGTTTGCATTTTATAGTATTCTATACTTCTCACTCTAACTTGATACCACCATCGATTTCTAAAAACATCTTCCGTTTGGAGATATTATCTCGAAAAGTCTCCCACATGATCACAAGTAAGAATGTTTAGGCAGTAGCACCCCCAGTGTGGCATTTATCGTCACAGAGTTAGTGCTAGAGGTCGGACAGCCATCTTGAAAGCGACACTCAATGGGGACGCTTAGATGTTTACCGCCCAAGCCCATTACATAAAACTTACAGCACAGAAAAAATGGCACTTCTCGTTGATTTCGCTCGGCGACCCTCGCTATAAAATGATCCTTTTACATCCAAGAACATCGTCAGACATGTTGTTTGTTCATAAAATTTATCGTTGCAATGATGTAGGGCCGGTGTATTTTTGCAATTTTCAAAATGGATCCACTATAGCATGGCTATAAGCATGTTCTTAGTTGCTATGACGATTGTGACGTATTCACAGTAGTATTGCACAGGTTGGAATTTAATCAGTATGGAACTTTGACCTCGTACGTGGGAAAAGAGCGTCCACCTGCTCGTTCGTTTTATTATTGGTAATCAAGCGAAAATAGCGTGTTCGTGCCCATCTTAAGGAAATAACCGGGAACAGTCCAAGGCCCTTGTTTATAGTATTATTTATTTCCCCCTTTTCACATTATCTCGTGTATTATCTGTGTGGAGATATTATCTTTTAATTGTCTCCAACATGAGCATAACCAAGAGAGTGTTGTAGGAGTAGCACCCCTAAAGACCTATCGTGCCTTTAAACTATTCGGCATCAACAATCGACCTCACTCCAGTTTTCATGTCCATACCAACGTTAACCCCATTTGACCTTGAATGACCCTGATACCTTGGTGACCCTTTAAAATTTTCGGCATCACAATCGACCCGTCCCATAAGTTTCCCTCTTTTGACCTCCTTTGACCTGAATGACCCTAATGACCGTGTTGTTCCCATACCTTTAAAATTTTTGGCATCAAAAATCGACCCCACCCTCCAATTTCATGTCCATACACCAAATTTACCCCATTTGACTCTTGAATGACCCATGATGACCCTTGATCCACTCATCAATACAACCTCGGTCTTCGGACGGTCAAGGGTCACCCACCCACCAAGGTTTCAGGAACGTTCGCCCCTTGGTCTCCGAAAAATAAACGCGGTCTATTTGACTTCTTTTGACCTTGAATGACCCTATGACCTTGTGAGCCACTACCATACAAACTCGGTCTTCGTTCGGTCAAGGGCACCCACCCACCAAGTTTTTCAGGAACGGGCAACCCTTGGCGCCGAGAAAATAACACGGTCATGACAGCAGACACACTGACAGACAGACCAACCGGTATTAATATATAGATGTCCCACTGACATAACCAAGAGATGTTTAGGAGTAAGCACCCCGGGTTTGCATTTATCGTCTTCTTTATTTCTTGGCTCTTTCATTTGACACCACCCAGGGGTCACAACATTTTCATTGTGGAGATATTAATCATGAAATGTCATGCAAATCCCTTAAAATTCACTTAAATTGAGTAAAATATGAAAATTATCAATTTGGCAATACTATTTTTGAAATAATCATGTGACCACATTTTAAATTTGGGCCCTCTATGGGATCTGGAAAGCGGTAAAACACCAAATTTGACTATTTTCACATTTTCCAAGAAATGAACAGCTGTAACCCAAAAGACTGACCACCAAAACCAGAGATTAGAAAACCCTTTAAATAAAACCATGGTCTATATCTATTGATGTTAATCCCTATGTTGTGGTATACTTCCCCCCCCCCCCTTTTTGGCTTTGATCAGTCTTCTGTTTTGTAACACCACCAAACCACACGGCCAATAAACACATACTGACTAGTTTTATTTTAAGGTAAATGAACTCCTGAATTCAAATTCTTTTGCAAGGTGGTGTATTTCACAATGAAAATCCGAGCAAATTTTGCTGAAATGGACCAAGCATTTTGCCTTAGTTGAATTTAAATAATCAAAGAATGCACCTTTAAAGGTGCCTTGTTCCGATTTATGTGTAGTGTGTGTCTCTACTTGAGATGAGAGCATGGGCACTTGCCCATACACCCCATCACGT
>JAMKCH010036200.1:0-18389 GCA_023653785.1 Ophioderma brevispina
TGCCGACGGCAGATGTCTGTTAGTTCCTCTCCTGCGACCCATATCGGAAATAAACACGTACAATGTAAACAAGCAAGTCAATGTCCGCTAAATAATGCGATCGCCGATTATTAAGAGCTGGCTAGCTTCGTAGAACACAATTAGAATACTAGTGAAACATACGCAGAAATCCCAGATGGACAATAATAATTTGAGCATAAAAAATGCGAACGAAGAAAAACGATGTTAACTGAATGCTGACTGACATATGAATGACATAAAATGGCGACTGATGGCGCGAAAACCAAACATGGGAAAGATTACCGCAGCCCATTGGCCGAGCTGCCAAATTTACGCGAGCGTAGACCAATAAAAGGCCAGGATAAACAAACGAGAATGACCTCTGACCTGGCTATGGGCCAGACCATTTCTGTTGTAGGGGTAATGGGGTTTTCTATCGGGGCGCTATAAAACTGAATTAGAGAATCTAACCGTGATTAATGTACAATCATAGATTTGCTATTTCTTTTAAATGTGCGGTGCACAATCAATATTAACTTAAGGTATATAGTTCAAGTTCGACGTGTTCAATTGTTTTATTGTTTTTGGTTTATTGAACACCAACTTACATTAATTGATCACCATTTTAGCCATAGAAACTTCAAGACTATAACTCCAGTATATATAGTGGAAGAATATAACGATGTTAATCATATTCTCAAGTTTGCTGAGAGTGTGAAGATGAACCCGGTCAATGAATATCAAATAAAGCTTCATTGTGTAAACTTGAAAAAAATACTCCTAGAAGTATTGACTAAAACATGGAGGATAGGACAATGACCTTAATCAAATGCTATTTAGAATCTGTATCATTGCGTTTTCCATTACGTGCAACGTTTCTGTGCTGTACTTCCTTCCCGATGCATTGATATGGTTGCGAAAACTATACTATTTCTTCCTTTCACATAGTATGTTCATGGTTGAAACCCTCTTTTCCCCCTTTTTGTGATGAAGAACCGTCGGGAAATTTCATCTTGTTCGGCACAGCTTTGAAGAAAAATTCATTAAATGTAGCAAACATTGGCATTGGCGGAGATTTCTGCCTGCTTTCATTGTTCGGTACGGGTCTTTTATTCATTCATAAACTCTCCGCCACTGAACATTGGAGGCTACCACCTTGTTTAATTTCTAAAATAGCGAAACAGACGTTTCAAACCCGAGCTCTTTTAACTTGCTGCTGTTGTTTTCGCGTTGTGTCAAGCACAGCTTACAAATACAAGAGTTGATTTTTTCATACTTAATCTGATACCAAATTCAAATTCAAACTTTCATTCTTGATATTCTTTAAGTTTTATTGGAAGCATCTTATCCAAAGCTAATATAGGCTTATTATGCGCTATTTTTTTAATGATCTGTAATATTTTTTGTTAGGGTGTGCGATACCGCTTAGGCATTTGACTTCCTCTTTACCGTTCCCTCTTTGACTTCTGCTATTGGTATGTTATTGGTAAGTCAGTTTGTAATTCCCAGCCATTTCTCTTGAAGTAAGCTCTTCGTGTTGTTATCACTGCCAAATCAGGAACATTGTCGCAATGATAACATAGATTAAAAGACCGTTGACCGGTCTGAAGGGTTTCATCTGTACAAACTTGGAACAAACATATAGTACTTAGGAGTGGTTTTATTGCCAAATTACTTGATTTGCTGACAAAGAAACTGTTTCAGGCTTATTCAATCCAGGCGAGGGTAAGCACATTTAAAAGCAATACATCGCCTAAATACTCCCGAAGAACTAGTTCTATGTACATTTAACTTATACACGAAGTTCTTTTGACTACAAAGGAAAAGTCTGCAAATTATAAAATGATTTAGACCTATATGCAAATTAAACCAATGTCCTTTTAAAACGCTCCCACTTTTTTAGATTGTGTATTAAATTGTAGGAATCGTATTTTCATAGTAAGGGCGTGTGAGGGTAAGTTTGGTCAAATGGGTATATAATGTAGCACTCAACTCATTAATCGCATTGATCGCGCGACCGTAGATTTGTGTCCCGCTGCAGTTAACGTGCTGTGTACATAGGGAGGGACGGCACTTAATTTCAATTGCCTCATTTGTGTTAGGGATTTGGTCTATAGGCGCCACCCAAGACCATGTTTATGTGTCAGCCAACATCCAGAGTAATCCATGTAAACTTGAACTCAATAGGCTCTGGGCTCTTTAAAGATGTCACGAGAGATACGTATTTTCTGTCATATGTAGTGGTTTCATATAGATTAGACACTGAATAGATTTCTTACCTTTTATTTAGCTACAGAAATGTCTTATAATGAAAACAACAGATGTTTTTTATATGCTTATATATTTCAATATAAAACATCCCAGGTCAAAATTCCAGTTGATCCCAGTTGAAAGTTGTTCCATTTTCCGTGGAACTAACTGGTTTCAACAGCTTTTAACTGTGTTTAAATGGTCTTAACTGAGTTCAACGGATCACTACAAAACCTAGTTGATAATTGTTCCATTTTCCGTCATGGAATCAACTTTTTAACTGGATTCAACTGGATATTAAACTGGGATCAACTGGATTTGAACTGGTTCCAGTTGAAACCAGTTTAGCCGGGATCAACTGGAATTTTGACCTGGGATATGCTGAATGTCCTATTTGCTCCAATAGGAAATGAGAAATTTCACAATTGTTTGTACCAAAGAAATAATTCTCAGGTTATTCCTTTCACATGGTGATATTTTTGATAGAAAGCTTTCGGTGCAAAAAAAAATCAGATTTTTTTAATTTTTTAGGGACACCTGTTATGTAAAATCTTTCTTTGCAAGAGCCAAAGCAGACTGTCAGGATTACGTTTCTTTTTATTTTTTTATTTAATTTGTTTGTGTGTGTCTGTGTGTGAAATAGGTGCATTCAACAACAACAACAACAACACGCTTATATCGATATTTCTATAAACATAATAAAATATAATCGCAAGACTGAGTGTACGATAAAATTCAAGAACATATAGCTCAGCTGGAAAACCTAGTGCAGACGCAGACGTTTCAGTTATACCTTAAGAATAAAACGTGACAAGTTTACTAGTTTAAGCATATTACTATTTTAGGAAATAGAGGATCAGAATGACACAGGGGGATTGAGACCAAAATATGGAATACGAAACTGTTTCATCAGTACTTTATAGTAGATTCAACCCATCGTGTCACTTCTAGTACTTTTCCGAAGATATGGGCATTGAATGAGGGGCATGTGCAGTGGGTGGAAATTAAAATTCCACGCTAAATCTATTGATACATGTAGTCCGATAGCAGAGGAAAATCAATTCCAATAATGAAAACATTCAAGTAAACTTAATCGCATTTATTTCGAGAGTAAGGGTCTGAAGGTAAACCTTGGAAAGACAAAAGTGCTGGTGAGTGGGGCGGAGAGGGAGGTGGTAGTGAGTAAGGTAGACCCATGTGGGGTATGTGGGAAGAGAGTAAAAGCAAATTCAGTGTGGTGTGAGAAATGTGGGAAATGGATCCATGAGAGATGCACAAAGATGAAGAGAGTGACCCCTAGTTTGGCAAGAGATTTTGTGTGTAGAAGATGTGAGAAGGGAGCTGGAGGGATGGTGGAACAGGAGGAAAAGTTGTGTGATGGGGTGGAGTCAGTGAAGGAGTTCACATACCTGGGGATAAGGTTAGTGGGGGTGGTGGATGTGAGGTGGCTGTGACAGCGAGAGTGAGGTATGGGTGGGTGAAGTTTAGGAAATGTGGGGAGTTGGTGCATGGGAAAAGATATCCTTTGAAGATGAAAGGAATGGTGTATAAGAGCTGCGTGAGATCAGTGATGCTGTATGGGAGTGAGACGTGGTGTCTGAGCGAAAATGAGATGGGGATTTTGAGGGAGGGAAAAGAGGGCAATGATGAGGGGTCCATGTGTGGTGTGAAGTGCTGGACAGGATAAGACTGCGGACTTGATGGCAGATGTTGGTTTGGAAGAGGGGCGGTGGACCGGTTGGCGAAGTCGTAATAGTGTACGTTGGTAATGGGCAGTGTTGAGGAATGATGACGAGCATGTGTTAAGAAAGGCTTTTAAGTTCGAGGTGAGCGGTTTGAGAAGGAGGGGACGTCCAAGAAGATCATGGAAGAAACAGGTTTGAGTAGGAGGGGGGAGGGTGTGTTGAGGATGGAGGATGGGCATTGAATCTGGTGCAATGGAAGGAAGGAGGTCAGGGGCGGTTTGCTGCAAATGTGAGGTGAATCGGCTGCCAGCCTCCGTTTACGGTGACAAAAACCTGATTAAAACTTTTGGTTTAGTAAGTATTTATAGGGCTAGCATTTACTTCTCAAAACTTCTGACTAATCGTATTTGCTTCAACGGTATTCAATGTAACAGGTGAGTTGAATGTAACTGACTTTTGAGCGCCCGTGATTTGGATACGAAGACAAAAGTCTTTGCACTCTCTACATACAAATGATGTCAACATCAAAGGCCAGATTTGGGGGGTAGATTATCGTTCATGAAACATGTGAATGGGGCCACATATTTTCTGCCTCCTCTCCCAACTAATCGACGCTGTCAATTTTTTTCCTCTGGTGTCTCGATGGGTTGAATCTACTATAGGTAAAATAACAACCGTCGAAAACCTAATTTAGCCCTGATATGATATAGATTAATGCTTGTCCTCTGGATCCATTTTTGTAACGCATCTATTTTTGTATGTGTTATATACTATGACGTTTTGATAACGTCATGAGTAATGTGGGTTGTAAACACTTTCTAATTTCATTAAAACGCAATCAAATGATGTATTTTTGTTATCACATTGAACGCCTCTATCTGGTCTATTTTTGAATGTGCTATATCAGCCTGTCTAAAAAAAGTGGTACAATAAGAAAAAAGATTAAATATCGTCGGGTGTATTACATAATGACGGATGTTAAACTAAATACGATTTTTTTGTGTTCGATAAAATCGCATTTGAAAAATCGCGAACTCCAAAGAGTCGCTAAACATCCCCATATACGTTTCACATATACGTTTCAAACGATCAAATCCGATTAAAGGTCAAATTTATGTTTATGAAGAAAGCTACTATTTTTTATTTTCCCTGTGAAATCTTAGGGCTAAAGGATACTTGGTTTGGATGTTATGAGCTAAAATGTGCCGAATTCGGTTGACCAATAACAATTTTACACTCTATGGGGATTGCCAAACATTAGCTTTCACATTAAACGGGTTGAAATATAAGCGCGAAACTTTATGGAATTTTGAGGTGAAGGCCATTCTATCAAGATGAAAACTTTATATACTTAAATCGGGTCATCCCCCTTTAAACTAAATTAAGCTCCCCTGTCGAACTCTTCATATGATTCACTGTTTAGTGGTCAAAGGTCAAAATACTTCAAATTATCAAAATTTCAAACTTATTGTATCTTATTATATTGCTGGTTTCATTGGAAATGACCTATGGTATGGTCTGTGTGTGTGCGTGTATGCTTGGTACATTTGATAAAATTCACCGGCTATTGGGAAATAGGAGAAAATAAAATAAAGTCTTGAGAGAAGAGCAGGTATAGTCCGGGCAATGGTTAGCTCTTCACATGACCCATCGTTTAGGGGCAAATATCAAAATACTTCGAAGATGTCAAAGCTTTCGTGCGCTACAAATTGCATGCAAATGTATATAGTGTGTGCTCCCTTAGGGGTCAATGGTCAAAGGTCACATTTCACAATGTTCGCATTGTTTTTGTACGAAAGAAAATTTGCAAGAAAATTAAACACAAAATGCAGTCCTTGGCCAAATCGTTTCTGTCATTTATGTCGGGCATGTAGTGTTCAAACCTTTTAATAGGGTTATTTTTAAAATTGTTAATGGTAAAAGAATAATAACATCATTTACATTCCTCCACCTGATGAAACTCTCGCTCATTTCTAAACCACTGACGCGCAAACGCCATGATTTCCCTAAATAGCCACCACACGTGACGACGACCATTGGTCTCTCTCTCTCGCTCTCTCTCTCTCTCTCTCTCTCTCCTCTCTTTCTCTCACTTCTGAAGTAGTTTACAAATAATTGATATAACCCCTTCTTAGAACTGCATAAATCAAATAGTACGACTTCAATCTTACGATCCATGTTAAAAGTAGGAGTGGTTTATGGCTAGATCTCTCAGGGGGAAGTTTCAGTGTGCAAAACTGACATACAAAACACCATAGACGGTCAGTGCTCTTCTCCACAAAGGGGGCGTAGCTAAGCTTATTATCTGGGAAAAAGAGAATCACCAATGCAAAAACACGCAATGCGAGTAAAATATAAAATAATTAGTAAAAACGTAGTTTGTTCGATAGGTTGTTCTGGTGTTGGTCTACATCTCATGCTTTTCTCAATTCTTGTCTTTTAATTCATACCCTTTCTTTCTTACGAGTGGTCATCGCTGACCATTTGTTACACAGAGCGTTTATTTAATACGGTCTCAAGATACACATTTGAGTTTGATGACCTTAAACCAGTTCAAGAAAATCAGGTAATCTATTGTCCGTCAATGGTGCCTACGCGCTTTCAATTTAGAGCTTTGTTTGGCTAGAAATGGCACCATGCGATTGGATATGTAACAATAAAGGAGGAGCTTAATTGTCTTTGTGGAAACCGTAAGAACGAGGGGATTGAGGCAGAGAATGCATTGTTTCATCTGCATTACTTGTGGTAATGCATTCCTAGTCTTTTGATGGATATTGGACAATAAATGAGTGAGGCAATCGGTAGTTACCTATCGTTTATGTAGCTTTCAGTGGGAATCTTGTACCGATCCTTCTCAAGACTTCCCGCCGGTTCACCTTTTGGCTAGCCTTGATCAAGGCCGTCAGCTAAGAACCAATAAACTTGCTGTTTATTTTTTATACTTTTTTTATTATTATTTACATTATTCTCATTGATTTTGAACATTGTGTTTGCAGGTTTGAAATCATTGCTTTAGCATTGAAGGGGGCTAACCTGTCTCGAGAAATATTAGGTAAACAAATAAATTGTACACTCGTTGGTGGCCTGTTGTGCACACGGGATCCAGGAGCCTACTATTTTAGGTATAAAACCACAAATACCCGTTGTGGTCAGGTGCAGTGGTTGTGCTACTCAGAGCTCTGCCGTATTGAACTTGCTAGTGGAAGCATGGAACATACGCCAGGTGAAATTGGATTGGAGACCTCAAATATTTGAAGTGTGAATGCATTTTACCATTGAATTGGCCTAATTACTCAAGTAAATTCTTATTACATAACCTAACAATGATAAAAGTTACTCTGGCCATAATCTTTCCACCCGTTTGCCAGGTAAGCAACGAAATAAGCATTCCATAGCACACAAATAGCTTTAAAGTCACAAGTGAGTTTTGACATGCCATTTTCAAATCAACTGTGTTCAATGAGGCATGCCTGGAGAACTGCCATTAAGGTGGCATTTGAAAGCTTACTGTTTCTGCTTTATAGTAAAAATAATTATTATAGTTATGACATCAACATCAGTTTCAGGCAGTCTGACCTTTGTTTCAGGGTTAAGTTTTTGTTTTTCTGGGACGCCCAGTATATTGCTGAAAAGCACTGTCATCCATCACAAGCCATGTAGTGTGAGGCATTTCCCACTGTCCCTGCCTTCTTGAATTGGGTTCTACACTGGGACATTGAGACGACAATCATCCGTAAAACAAAAGTGACAGCACTCAACGTGGTTCGCCAGTACAAACAAGTGCGAGATGAAGCTGACTGAATTGCCCTTTTAGTTGCGCAGACCTGTCACGTGGAACTTGCACTCAGATAAATACGTACCCAAGAGTGTTCTAACGCAATTCAATCATTTAGCTGATAAAATACCCACGGCTTCTTCTCGAAAATCTAACATATTTCGCTGCTTGAGACATTAAACTTCGGTTGGAGCCGCACTATTCATCATGGCAGGGCGAGTTGTTGGTATTCTAATTCGACTTATGTTGCACGCATTTAAGCGACGAATCGAAACTATTGTCATAATCGCTATAGTTTGTCGTAGTCAAGAGGGATGCGCTAGGACTTCAAGTTGTATGGAGGGTTTGTAGAAAACAAAAAAACAAATAGGGAAAATATCGCCACTGACTTTTGAGACCTTTAGCCCTAGTCCGAAACAAGGGTATCCTATGAATGCCAAGCAGTCCTAAAACGTGTAAGTTCTACGCGTAAACCTTACACGTTTAGCTGCTACTTTACACGTCTTAGAATATAGCGAGACACTTGCATTGGCGATCATGTTATGACTAAAGCTGAAAAAAATCACATCCGCCAATCATCTTACACGTAATGCATGCACACGACCAATGAAAATATAAGGTGAGATTTCTTACAAGGTAAGATGGGTCTGTTAGTGATGGACGGTAATTTATACCTATTTGATCGCGGGGGGTATATGCGACAATCTCCTGATTAAGTAGCAGACTTGGCCAGTGCATTGGCAGCAATTATTAATCTTAAAAAGAAAAGCTGAAATATTATTTTTAACATGGTGAAATTAATTTAGAGAAAAAGGCCATCAACATTTAGGATGGAATTTGTATTACAACCTTACGAACAAGCCATCATAGATTATGCTTTTCACCATCTTAAGGCTGGTATTGTGTAATATTTCAACCGCGGGCGAAGAATAATTTTTTAGCTTTCCCTTTTCAAGAGACATCTCGTTGCCAATCGTGTCTCGATGGATGACGCTAAAACAAATATCAGCAACAAAATCATCTTACGCGAATAAGAATAAGATGCTCTAGACGTGTAGGTTTGATCTTAAAGGGTAGGTTACACGTAGAATCTTACCGCGTTTTGGACACTAGGCCATTCAATATTATGCTATACAGTAGCATCATAGTAACAAAAGTAGGTTCCAATTTTATGGCATTCATTTATACAGTAAAGTATAGGAAGGTGGCAACCCCCCCCCCCCACCACAACACACACACACCTTCCGACATTGACGGGAAGGTTGATACCTCCAATTTTTGTTTCCGCTAAAATGACCGCAAAGGATGAACTGTACAATTACATAAAAGGCTTAGATCAGATTCGTGTGCGTTTTGTTGCGATAGGAAAATAACCGTTGTGGGGGTACCCCCCCCCCCCACCATTCCATTGTTGCCTGAGAGGGTAACACGCCCACCGCTAGATGAAAAAACTTCAACAAAACAATACACCTGATCCAACAGTTTTAATGTCACCCTGATACCTAACGATGTGTCCCAAATTTCTAGCCAAATTATGGCCTTTGACCTTGACACAAATTTTTGATTTGTGAAGAAATATTTTTTGGATAATCCATTACGTGTAAATCATATCTAGAGTGGACAACGGGACCTTGAAGATTTTAATATGGAAGGTGGTACGTGAAATGTACAGCCTTGTATTTCTACGAATTTTGACGGACTGTTAAAGTAAAGCAAGATACTGAAAACACGAAACATCTGTACTGACAATTCATCGAGTTGGGACACACAGCTTAAGCCATGCAGGAAAAATGTCTGTTACTTTGGCTCCGTAGGCTGTTGCTTTTGAGATCTTTCATTTAAATTTAATGTACACAACAAATTTTACCTTCAATAGGCACACTTTGCAAAAACAACACCCACAATTACCAGCACTTGTGAACTTGTTTGTAAATAGGCTTACTGAATTTGTATTTTTTTTCATTGTCGAAAAAGGACATCGCAGGATAAGGAAAGGACGAAGTTGAAACATTCAGCATTTAAAAAGACAGTCAAAGTTTACCGTTTGTTGGTTTTCCAAAAACACCACTTTACAAAATTCCCAAATATTCGCTTTATGTAAAATTATAAATCCATTAGCTTCAATGGGTACTTGAAATTTCAATATAACCACCCCTCCACCCGGCCAAGGAACCACGCTGCCCTCATTGTGGTTTGAGGAAAAGTTCTAAATGGCGTTGCACAAAAAAAACCTCCTATTCCTTACATACCATATCACCTAGAGATAACTGCTCATGATATAAATAGCACGTCAAATGACTGTCTGGGCCATGGTTATTATTAAGATGAGGACATTGTGTTGTGATACCTAGTAGCGTAGTGAGCGGATAGTTATACGTTATATAACAAGCTTGGCACTCATGCGCAAAATCGGCATAAGACTAATAGATAGTGGGTTTTTAATAAAGGTTGCCTCGTGTAGCCTCTTTGTACCTTAGAAGGTCCAAAGGTCTTATCTAAGCATCACTTATCGGCTCCGTAAGAAAGGGCAGCATGCATCATCTTCCTCTTTCTTAATTTAATTCATTAAATGGATAATTGAAATGGATTGATGCTCTAGCTTTGCTTTTTCAGATAGCCTTCCTCTGAAGTTCTCAGCCCTTTGTGTATTATGGGTCATTTTGGCCTAAAACACTTTGGGTATCTGATAAAGCTACCTAACTCCAAACACTAACGCCATTAATGGAAAAGGAAGACATGGACGATTAAGGTGACTTCTATTCTCTTTACTGGCAATGTCCTCTAACAGAAATGACTTGAAATGTCATTGTTGTATCAAAGGTAAGACATGTTAGATCCTAGGACCCTAGGACAATTACCTTTAGGTTATATCAATAAACATAAATTGTATTCTGATATGAACCATGCCTTTGCAAATCATCATTCATCGACTGCGGCAGCAGGCGATCGCAAAGTTTCCTCCAGTCACCTTCTGTTTTGGGCCCAAGGTTGGAGATGCTTTGGTGCAACACGTTGTTTGATCCCCCAGAGCTTTGGATTGTGGGAGAGAGATATGATGTTCTCTGTCGGCATGGCTTCCTCTTGCTGCGGTGGGTGGAGAGAAAGAAGAAACATATAACCCACTAAGCTCTCCCTCTGGGCATCTTAGAATATGACCAAGAAATAGAAGCTGTACTATCAGTCTTACTCGGTTTATCATCGGCTCCGTACCTGTAGCATCATAGATTTTGGCATTTGGACACGAGCAATGCGTTTGACGTTCAGCATGATTCTGTAGCAACATGTGCGAAAGAATTGACATTACTCATCCAAAATTGTTTGTCATGCACCCAGGTTTCGCAGCCATACAAAATACTGTCACGCATTGTTTGGTGACAAGTGAATTCAATTAACTTGGCACAGTTCAGTCGCTCTTTCAAAACATGACACTTTCTATCGACAGCTAAGAATTGTTACTGAGGTCATCAGATAACTTCGCGTGTCGCTTACCGATATAATTGTACCGATTTTAAGCTGATGATCATTTAAACGCAATGCGTTTTTATTTTATTTTTTTTTATTTCACGAAAATTGATAAATGTGATCATCATGTTCAATGAACAAGCAAATATTGCTAGAGCTACATAAACTAAAATATAAATAAATTAAAAAAATATACTCGGCAATAGATGTTGACCGATTAAATTCGGAAGGAAACTTGAATACGCCCATCACTCAATACCGCAGATAAAGCGTCAGTAGTTTACGTGTAGAAAATAGGGGAGGATGGATACCAACTATGAGCTAGGAAAATCTCAATTCTGGCCACAGTTTGATAGCTTTCATTCACCATTTTTAGAAAAATGCACACCCTGGTTTTGGGGTTATGATCTATGATACCCATATCACACAAGTTCAGTTCATGTCAAAGTAGGTACAAGTCGTCCACGGAACAGGGTCCTTGGTGGATGAGGACATTGTAACTCATAGTGATATAGGTATCCAAGATTCCACTGCCTCTATACAATCGGCGTTTGTGTAACACGTTTTCCCGGGACTTTGGGTCAATTCTGACCCAGATTGCACTTCAAGTAGTTCCATTGTTTTAGGCCAGTCAACCTGACAATTTTTCAAAAACTGAGCGAGGAAAGAGCAGTTTTGACCGCAGACGGCCCTACATTTATTCGCCAGAGTGTATCGACCGCGAGGCCGTTTATTCAATGAAACTGAACACGATATCAGATCATGTGCCACACATGGTTGCCGACGGGGGGGTCAGTAATTGCCAAATCGCTAAAGTCCTTGGTTGTGTGAGGCCTGTGATGTGCCTAGCACGGGTCCGGGGAAAAGGTTTTAAATTCTCATCTGGATCAGATCGTCTTCAAAAAGAATCCACTGTGTGCTAGGACTACAACACTCGCGAGATACTTAAACGCCCCCTCCAAGGAAAATAAAAGAAAAAAAATCAACTTGTGTGCGATATGCAAACAAATCAAAAACAACCAAAGCGCGCCAACGCGTTGTTTTCTTTACACTTTGGGAAGATGAATGTATACTACAGCAGACTCGCCCGAAAAAGGCCGTAACCTGATGCCATATTAAGCTTGAATTCACCATGCAGCGTCGAGGTGCAATGCTGTAATATATCCCGGGGGGGGGGGGGGGGGGGGGGGGGTAATTGTATTAAAGGGGGATATGATGCGGGAACACGGACCTTACCAAAATGCACCCCTAACAAGTATTTCCACGACATATAAAAATACCCGAAACAAGTCTTTTGTCTGTTTTTGCTTAATAAAACAGTATGTAGTTGGTACTACCATAAAAATGTAGAAAGGAGCAATGCATTGTTTGTCGTAAGTATACCCGTATGATCTTGTTTCAGCACTGTACCCAAAGGGACTGTATACAAGGTAACGAGTTTTTCCGTTACATTGTTGCTATGGTAGCTAGACACTCTATCAGAGAGGGACCTACCTCAATTTCTTTTACACCGGCCCACGCTCGTAACATCGCCCAATTTCAGGGTTTAAGAAAAAAAAACATACTTTTTTTCCATATTTTGTGTTTTTTACACCCCAATCAATGTACGCCGTTACCATCGATGTTGGAAAAAAAGAGGGGACCTTTTTTACGCGTTTTCTTGTTAACGCATTCAACCACTAATGAGAAATATCGTTAGAATTTAGCAATTCAAGTCTGCAGTAACACAGTACCAGGTAGACATGCAAACATTTATTCTAGATCCGAAAACAATAATTTTATCATTAATTTATGCTCTTTTGTTTAACATGATGGCTGATTAGTTTGATATAGAACAAGTCTGAGAGTTGTAGGGCCATAATAATGGTTTGCCAAGCAAAATTTATCAAATATCCTTGTAGTCATACTTGCTTTGAACTATAGCGTAATAGCGACGCCATATTGAAGATACTATGTACTATTTTGACATCAATAGCAAGATGTGGTCTCTAAGCACCCTATGGTACAAATTTAGGTATTGGATTTTTTTAAAAAATAAAAAGATGGTAACTATCTCTCCATTCACTCCCTACAGGTATGTTGTTGCATAAATGACACAAGGTAGACGAGGTAGGTTTTAGAAAAGAAAGCACATCAAATATGCTTAATATCAACCAAATTTAGTATTGAACATTACAAGCCCGGACGTGACTGACATAAAATGAAAGCTTTAATGAAAATGGTTTACTTATGGATTGTAATATCTTGTGTGTATGAGTATGCATTGTACACATGGGGAACTACTTTTTCGCCAAAACATTTTACGTAGGGTTTACTTAATCAATAATTACATGAAACTCAAGACCATTACATCGCTCTGGCTCTCTATCATCAATAACGTTTATAGCAGTACTGTTAAAGCGGACGTATATGGGCATGAAAAAAAATTCAGACATAATGAAAAAGAACCTTTGAATCCACTTCCACAAGTTTGAAAAAACCAATTGTATGTGGAATAGGACCTATTAGAAATGGTAATTAACCGAAATGTAAAGTACAGAAAATGATGTGCAATAAAAGCATATAAATTATGCATGGAAGTACTCAGTTATAACGTGATTTTATACATGATTAACTCTTTTTTTTTGGAGAGACAATACCCTATATAATAATAGACCCTGTTAATATTGATACGGATGTTTGCGTATATCTCCAGAATGTTTGACATTACATTATGTAAACCATTAGACCAACTGTTAACCACCTTAAATCGAGAGAGAGAGTTGTCTAAGAAAAGTCCAAACACCTTGAAACAGGTCTTTCAGGAGAATTGCTTGTTGAAGATTTGCTATCAACATAACACTATTGGTATCGAACCTGGTATAAAGCGTCTTCCACCTGTAACTGACTCCTCATGGGCTGAATGGCGAGCTTTTGTCTCAACGATGAGAACCAAAATGACGACTAAAGTTTTTGGCAGAAGTGGAGCTACCTGGAAGAAGATCAAGACACTACCTGAGGCTGTGGAACAGCGCAGAGACATGGAAGATATCTCGGTTTGCCCACTGTTTTGGGAAGCAATGCACAGCCAAGGACCTTGCATAATCAGTGAAGCAGCCAGACATGTACTGATCATATTTGAAGAAGATACATGATAAGAAGGAGGAATCTTAGCATATTTGATAAGCAGGCGAATCGAAGGTCATGTTGATTTCTTTCTAACTGAAATATCCATGGAGAATTATGGCTTATCTTCTTCGTACTAAGTGAAATTGAAATGAAGCGGAATCTGTGATCAGAAAAATGTATTATGATTATTACAAAAGGCTAAATATATATTATATAACGTTTGTGGTTGATTATTAACATGTCGGTTAATTGTAGAGGACTTTGTTAAAAGATTCTTATTAATGTGAATAAACTGCGATGCCATTCTCTACCTGAATACACAGCCTCTCACACACACACACACACACAAACAAACAAACACACACGCGCGCGCTCTCACGCACCTTTTCAGTCGGTTCCTTTTACCTATTCAAATGACCAAAGGTAATGATATTCTTTTTAACCTAAACGACCTTTATTGCACGCTGCTATGATCTTTGGAAAGAACCTATCGCACTTACAATTATTTCAAGTTGTCAGTATCTATATAGAGAATAATATAGATTCATTTAAAAATATTGGTGAAAAATATGCCAAATACATTTGACATATTATAAATACCTGTACGACAAATGTATGAAATCTCAGCCCAAAAAATATAGTTGTGCGAAGAATAACACTTACCAACCAACCAACACTTGCCAATCAAGAACATCGCACATTGCACTATTTTGAGAAATCTGGATTTTTAAACACGGGTTTTCAAGACCCCCTTTTATACCATAGGCAAATTATTACAGTAACAGGTCAAGTAGCGCGCTAGCTACAGTCAGTGATCAGTGGCTGCAGTAGCCAACTCAGTAAAACAGTGCCCATTTCAAGACTCATGTGGCACCCTTAGCATATAAATCTTGCACAGAACGATTAGTATCAACTCCACGTTTTGGTAATTCTTAAAAACATATAGTTTAGCTTGAAATGCTCAAATAGCCCAGCCCAATAAAATGTCGTATTGCCATTTGGGTGTGATGAGTACAAACTATAACAACGCTAATTCCTGAAGATCTGCATCATGCATTTGACCATTTTCTCAATATGAAGCTTGCGATTTTGGACCGAATGTTACATTAACACAATTTCCTTACTTACCAGAATAGTGTTTTTTCTTGGCAAGATTTAGGTATTCTGCCACGGCACGAATTCGGCAACATACGGAATAAACCGCATGTTAAAGGTGCCGAATTCTAAGTGGGGAAGGTACAGTGCTATGAAATGTGGCAGGAATAAAACTTCATCCCTTTTTCTTTTTGCCTCGCGCATGATGCATGCATCATTATAATTTGACCTCCAAATGGGAGTATAGAGAACTGTTTCGTCACAGGATTCTTATGCTTATTAAAACATAATATTGATTTTTTTTTACTGAAATCCGAGGTATGTGGCAAAACATAGGCCCCTATACATATATATACATTTACTCGTCATATGTCATGTTACTACGTACACGCTCTTTCCCACCAAAGGACGTAGCATCAGCCTGCATATAGGCGCAGTTTACGCAAAAATACGCGCGCTGATATTTGGGCCAAGAAATAATTAATATTAAGAGAGTGCAAGATACGCAAGATGCTATTTGGAGTGTATATCACGATTAATAAATAGGAAAAACCTCTTTTAAAAAGTGTATGCGCTCAACCGAGAAAACGCAATTAAAAACCATAATTTCATCAATTTATAGGAATGGCTGCGCATAAAACCATTCAATCCACCGACATGACATGGCGTGGCATTAATCGTTGCAATCAATCTTAAACGAAGCGAAAACATGTACATATGCCTGAATTAGTTTTACCAAATTCCACTCACGTGCGGGCCCCATCCCCGGACAAACCGACCCCCGAAACCCTCGCCGTTTGAATCTTAACGGGAAATTAGTCTCTGCGTAATTACCTGAATTTTTAAGTGGTTATATTAACAGCTAGACATGGTATCATGTGAAATTCTAGATTCTCAATTTTCCAATCAAAACACTCCATGACAATAAATCATCGTGACGAAGTTTAAAACTGTGACCAGTTTACTTAACTACTCCGATTTTATAATTGTTTAAACGATCAAGTGGTGACCATCTAGGTCGAAGTAGGTGTCAAAAAAATTCTACAGTAATCTGAAACAGTCTCGCATGGGATTTTACAGGAGTCACTTGTATTGCCTGGGTATTCAAACGAATAGAAAGTAACCCGGGCATTCATTTTTGCTGTTTTCAAGATTATCGCTGACTCTGCAACAAGTCGTGTTCTCTTGACCTATCTATGCCCGCATGGGGCCATGCTATTAAAAGCCAATGTTTTCATCCTCTGGATCTACTTTTTTGCGGGCTTTTACCCCTTTGTCTTACCAATTGGAGGGGGGTTATTACCCACCCATCGAAAAACGCTAAATGTTTTGGTAAAAAAAAAAGCGTTTGTTTTCACATTTTTTTCGAGTCATTTAAAAAAAAGGAAAAAAAAAAGGGGTTTGAACGTCACTGGTAGTTGAGGTAATATAATTTGGCAGACTAACTTCAGACTTACATTGTTTAGATAGAAAAGGAAAAAAATCCGTTCAGAGCAGGCCTACTTGAATTAAGTTTACAAATGGCGCATCATGAATTATATTTGTTTCGATTGAAATGTCATGCAGTTTTGAAAAATTAACTTAAATATATCTATTGTACCTTATGTCACAAAACACCTCGATAGCCCGTGTGGGAAGTTTTGTGTACATAATTTGCAACTAATATCATCATGCCGTACAGCCTGGTGGTTCTGAGGGGGCAGGGGCAAGCCCCGGTAGCGCATCTAATGTCCCGATCACAGGTAAAATATCCTGGTTGCAGGGGAAAGAGTTCCTGAAAAAGGGCCGATTTAACATCGGACATCTTAAAGAGCCACTGGGCACATTTGAAAAATAGTGCAGGGCCTCAAGATTTTTCAAAATCGATATTTTTGCATGGTTGTAAGAGCGCCCCTTTTATATACAACAAGCCCCTCAATCGGCGCCAAATGATTAAGAGCCACATCAAGTTCCCTTGATGGGTAAACAGACGAGTTTATCCTTAGCGTGCCGGCGGGCGACTGGTGTCAATTCCGCAGACGACGAAAATGGCGTTTAACGACAAGAACACGACGCCGTATGAATGTTTCCCACCTAATGGCAACGAAAACTGTTTGATCGGTCATATAAACCTTTGTGGTTTTAATATCAGTGCGTAAGAGTCAAAAAATATCAGTAATATAACATTGTTGATTAAAGTTAGGAAAACTTAAGTTGGCCTACAATTACTGGATGTACTTTATCCTCATATCAATGTCCTATCTGTTTGGGGTATGTTATTTTTTATGTGTAAAAGATATCTCTGTTCTTCCAATGGTCTATAGACTATATTTGAGAGAAAATTGAAGGGAAAAGAAGAGAAATTTCATATTGTGTGGAAAGTGCCAGTGCAGCTTTAAATGGGCACTTTATGAGCCACAGCATCGTCCTGACTTACCTAAAAAGTGAGATATTTATATCATATATAAACCGCTGGCTAAAGTAGAAGCATGTGTGCCTATCTCACATGCAAATTTCATATCACTCTTGAGGAAATTAATAATTTTGTATTCTCTGTCCGTACCGGACCAAATTTAAAGCACAGGGCCTATGGGGCACCGTGTACAGCCTGCCTCTTAAAACAAGGAGGTGTCCGCGCCGTTTGTATTTTTGGTATTTTTTGAAAAAAAATCCAAACGAAGCCATTCCAGAGATAGAAAGGAACGGCCGTTTTAATGGTAAACCATTGTAGTTATATTATTATTAGTATTATTATTATGGGAAGTTTAAAGAGCACTACGATGTGCTTTATTACTCGTATTTCAAACCCACAGGAATACAGGCGAAACAAACTAGGTATAAATTCTCAAATAAGTATTGAATCTCAGTAACACCGAAAAAACACCAAAACAACAATATATTGCCATAAAGGGTTATCACATTCATGACTCCCTCGTATTGTCTTATCAGGTAACATGCTCAGTCTTAATAACTTTCTTGGTAAAAGAATTGCGCGTCTACAAACATTTAAATTATTAAATTCGACACGGGAGCGT
>JAMKCH010036201.1:0-15348 GCA_023653785.1 Ophioderma brevispina
TTAGGTCAAATATGTGGCTGTCGCAGGGTTGTCGCAGTGCAGTCTTCGCTAACAGCTCATTAGCATTGGCTAGTCGTCAGCCAGGTAGAGAACCAAGTAAAATAGTAGGTGCACTCGTCACTAGCGTAACTAACTGGGGCAGACTCCCTGAAAAATAGATACGACTGGTTACCGTCACTTTGATTGGTATTGCATTTCTCAACTTCTTGCTACTATCTTAATACGTGCTGTACCAGTAACGGCAAGTTCAATGCCTTAGTATCTCATTACATGAACAATAAAATTTTCATTGTGATTAATTTTGCCTGAATATATGGCTGCATATTCTGTATTTTTTTGATTTAGTCAAGTTATTTTCCGTTAAAACCATTCAATGACATGGCCCACTTTTTATGGGACACACTCATCGCCATCCCAAGAGAGAGGTGGGGGTGTGTGACCACCCCCATTTACCATTCTGTCGTCAAAATGTTGACTTGCCCAGCGAGATCGGTATCAATGTAAAATAGATGTAGGTTGAATATTTTAATGAAATAAATATTTTGTATATTTTGTATAATATTTATAATTACTTCCCATTGCTAATATGCATTCTTTCACACGTATTTTGAACAATTTTGAATGATTGGTCTCCCTCCCCCCAACCGCTCATCAGATTTTTGAACCGACAATAAAAACAATGCTTCACGGTAAACTGTTCATTTTCCGACACAATTTCAAATATTTTTAGTTTTTTTGTTTTTTTGTGTCATTTTTTGAAAATGTGTCGGCAATGGACAGTTTCGTCGGCAACGCGACCAACCACCCCCCCTCCCCATTAGAAATGGTCCTGGGAATGCCCCTGTCGTTTCAACGGTCACCACTCCATTCTTGTCACCTCAATGCTGATCTCTGTGCTGGGCGTTTCTTCACGCCATCCGGGGACACAAATCTCCTCCTGTAACAGAAAAATCACAAGATGCTTGTTTTCTCCATCACCTGTCCGTCTTACTCAACCAAGGCTTTATATAACTACCATTGAACTGAGAGGGAAATGGATGCACCAAAGTGAAAAGACGGGCCAAGACTTACTTATGAAATGAAACACTGGTTTTTCACAGCATACAACAGCCTCCTACTTGCTGCATATTTTTTTCTATTTTCAATTCATCCTGGCAGCTGTAATATTTTTATTCTAAACAGCTTTGAAATGTAATCTATTTCATTGGTAATGCTAGGTCAATTTGATAATTGAACTCATGAAGTATGCGCTGCGTATTGAAGTTATTTTTGAGGTTGATGCGCTCGCGTCATGCTGCTTTTGCATTTCGTCTGTCCACCAATATGTTCTTTGTGTTCAAGGGGTTGTTCGATTTTTCTCACTGAAGTCGTGCATTCCTTTCTTGTTTTATGTAAGCCATAAAGATTGTGAATTAGGTTAAGGAAATATGTCATGATTCTGAATATTTGGAAAATTTGGTAGGATGTAAGCGTAGTAACGTAGATTACAATAAATCAAAAAAATTGAAAATTGTCCACTTTGTTCATAGTTTTGCCCTTTGAATTTTCCGCCCAATAGCTCACTCGAAAACAATTCCGAAAAATCCACTCGCATGCAAATGGTGACGTCAAGTGGATGACATCCATAATTTACGTCTTGTTGACCATCATATCGCAATTGTGCCACTTCAATAATAATTAAAACACAACAATGAAAACAAAATAGGTCATTCTGTACTTTTTTTCTAATTTTATTATTACTTTCATTAATCCATCATATTACAGTGTCAGCATAACAATTCGGAGCAACACATGTTTTTGGTCATCACTTTGACGTCCCCCCCTAGGAAGCAAAATTTGGGCTCTTTGATCATGAAGCCGTGGCGAAAAATTCGCCCGTTTTCTTTGTATGTCAAAAAGCAAAAAATTAAAATGCCTCTATTTTGTTAATTTTACATCAAATTGTATTATTTTTTTCGGGAATTCGCGATTAATGTACATATATTTTATGAATGTAAGTCAAACTGAGCATTGACAAAATCTTGAATATTTCCTTTAAAATACCTTAATTTAAATCGTTTAAGATGAGAATAAAGGTTATGGCTTTGGGAACAGTACTCTCTTTACGAGATTGAAACCGTGATGCCATATTTTGCGTGTAAGAACTCCGTCTCCGCCTCATTCTCCACTTAAATAATCGCATCACCTGGGTTCCATTATCGCAAAGAATACCGGTTCCCGCAAATCATTACCTTATTCCTTTACTACAAGGCCTCTTCTCCATTACACAATAATACTGTAAATGTTATAATATTTAAAAAAAAAGTTCATTTTTCAGTTTTTCAAATGCACATGCTAATATCACCCATGTATGAACCCTGCAGGCAACTGTAATCACTCAAAATCAAAGTTTTTGAATTTTTTCAAAAAAAAAAAAAAAAAAAAATTTAAAATTGCACATTTGCCTGGGCATTTTGGAATCAGCAATGAAAATGCTTCCCAATGAGTACAAACATCCGAGTCCTGTAATAGGTTCAGTTGGTTTTGATCATGACTTCCCAAATGCCCTGCCAGTCCATTGGGCAGCCATCTCCAAGCACTACTATACCGATCCTACCGGGATTGGGAGGGGTTAAATTGCATCACTTGCTGCTCCCTAAAAGCAGATTAAAACAAACAAACCTGCAACGGTACCCACTATATACTACTTTTTGAGATTAGATAAGACAAATCCGTAAAGAAATATTTCAGAATATTCCAAAACAGTTCTCCTGAAGCATACCTAGTGTACAAACCTACCTTTTCCTTCCATTTTTGTGGTTTCCAAACAAGCTGCAGACTTCTGCGACATGCTCCCGGATTGGGTAAGAGAAAAACAAAACCATGAAGTAAACATCTTTCACTGCTTACATCTTGCATTTGTTAACTGATTTGTAGCATGAAGGTGACGGAGTGGATATACAAGTGCCATCTTTGACTCAGTTGCCGACGAAAGTCGTACAACTATTCAAATCGGTTATTGTTTCAAACTTCACACAAGCTGGAGTAGAGTGTCCGGAACTATTGGTAGGTGAACCAACTTTTGATGGATGTGATGATTTAAAGGATAACCCGAACAACGAATACAATATACTCTACAACGTACTCTATAAAATATTCTTGACAACATACTGGATGGTTTATTTAAAAATCAAATTATATTAACATAACAATGAATTCAAACCATTTAGTCTGACCATGTGCTACTTTAAAATTCACACTAGTGTATAACGTGTAATGTGATACGTCCGGCACATTTGCGTCATACATGCCATAGGAAATATACATCGTGAAAGCGGACGTGTGAAGGTGTCCAATGCAGGTGTGCGTCCTATCGCATATATCACATATACATATCCCATATACCTAGCGCGAATTTCAAAGAGCGCATGGGGTCCAGACACAATGTTTTAATTCAGTTTATGGATAATATAATTCTGTTCTTCCACAAAACCCCTCTATATGTTTTCATAAACTTCTGTATAAGTATTCTTATCTAAAGTTCTCCTTTAAGGGGTTTTGACAGGTTCCATTGAACCAGGATGTGTTCCACCCTTGGCTCCAGTTTTGGATTCACAGTGATTAGAAGTGAATTGCAGCAGTACCAAGAAAACAATTTTTTTAATGTTCAGCAAGATTAAATCACCATCATTAAGCTCACACACTAGGTAAATCATGACATACTTCTAGTTTGCAGCTAGCATTTGATGCTCTGGAGCATGCCAATACCCTACCTTGGAGACAATATCATGTTTTGTGCATTCTCCAGAGCATCATCACTGGATGTCAACTCTAAGTCTATGCCATGGACTTCCTCTCAGAAATTCTTTTCATTACACGATCGTGTGCAAGTTAAGCCAATAACATAATGCACCTGGATGTTCAATACAGGCGCGAAGCCAGCCCGGTGGTTTTCCCAAATGGGGCAATTTCCCGTAGGTGCAACAAATGTCCCCATCACAAGCACAAATTTCCCGGTCTCAGGACAAAAGAATGCGAAAAGGGGCTGATTTAACACGAATATTCTGGTTTTTTCCCATTTCCCCTCCCGATTGTTTTCAAGAAGAGGGCACTCCGCCCCCCTTGCACCCCACCTTGCTACGCCACTGATGTACTAGACATAGCCCAAGCCTATCTATTCTATTTACTCTGACAAATATAGGCACAAACACAGAGCATCACTAAATCGATAAGCTTCAATGTGAGATATGTCAGTGATTTTAACCTTGCTGGACAATATTATGAGGTTCTTGTGAATAGATACTAGGTTTTTCTGTATCGCTTGCTTTCATGATACACTTTTCCTTCACCCTCTGCACAAGTTAACCTCTACTGACCTTTAACCTTTGGCATGTGACCTTTACCCTTGGTATGGGACCTTTAACCTCGGTATGTGACCTTTCACGCGGTATGTGACCTTTAACCTTGGATGTGACCTTTAACCTTGCCATGACATGCAAGTCTCTAGAGTGCACCTAGGACCTGACTTTGGTTGCAAATTGTAGGGAAGATACATGTTGTGCATTAAGCCAAATGTATCTTTTTTATTCATGTGAAGGTGCATTTTGTGATCCAGCATCCATATTCTTTTTTTTATGATTCAGAGTATATATCTCAAGAAAAAGTCCATACAAAATATTAGTTGATTCTAATGGGGAATTTTGATGGGGGGGGGGGGGGTATATGCTTTGAAGACCTCACTGGCAAGATTTCTTGCAATGGTAGTAGTAGGAAGTAAATCCAGAGGTTTAAATCCGATTTTGGATGTGGAAATTGATTTTTCTGATTTTAGCATGGTAATGTCCCTACTTGTATCACAAAATTTAGTGTTTCCATGCTCCTGCTTCCACATTTTTCAAAATAAAAGAAAATTTGCCATGGGTTCAAACAGCTGTGACCTACCACCCCTGGAAGATCTAAATGAAGCAATGCCTTGTTGGTTTGTATGGATTTCCAAATGGAAAACTTCCCAATGCACACAACTACCTTTTCACCCTTTTTGTGCAAGCAATGAGCGACACATGTGTATGTAGAACACGCCCCTGTCGACACCACTGTTTGAGATCACTTTGTAATTGTCCTCCACTCCGGCAAGTCGGTGCCAAATCATACTGTTCAGTCCCGTTCCTGTAGCTGCATTCTACCACCACCTTAAATGGTGACATCAGGGGTGTAGCCCACTCAATACATCTGGCCAGTCCATCAGTTTTCATAATAAAACTGGTGTACCACTTGTCTGTATTGACAAATGAAAAGAGTGTAATATACTTTATGCTGGATCCGCTTGATGGAAATAGCAGTTAAATACCATAATATTATAGGGTGGATTTATTTCTCACACAGTCTGCATGCACACCCTGTGTAAGCGCCGTCATCTACGCAGTGATTCGGCTTATCTTGACCAATCTCGTATCTGCGTTGTTATGTTTCGCCGTCCCCTCCAGTTACCGCAATTCCCACTGGCATATGTATTGACTCTGTCCAGAATTCCAGCCACTATACAGCAGTTTTTGAACCACTAGTGTCACCCGCTTTTGCGATCCCTTTCTCTCTCACTCTCACTCTCTGCCCAAGTTGACCTCTAATGACCTTTACTAGGTAGTGACCTTCACCCCTCCCATGAACATGCAAGAGTCTATGGGTTGACCTATGACCTGAATTTGGTAACAACTGGAGTTAAGGTGTTCACGCACAAGAATTTAAAAACTTTGACACACAATACACACACACAGAGGGCCAAATAGTGTAATCCCAAAAACACCCTCTTACCTTTGCCTCAGTAGACCAATTACCAATGAACCTGTGCAAGTTTCATAACAATCAATCATATTATCTCACGAACAAAATGCATACAGTAACAAATTGTTGACAGGTGACAGAGTGAAGTCACTCATCAATACACATAGACGCACATTTTACTATGCATCCGGCAAAAAATAATTACATGACAAATAGATTGTTTGACAATAATTTAATATTTAAGCACATTATCAAGAGCACATAAATAATAGCACATATACATTTTTTTTTGAAAGAGCGCCCCATTTTCAAAATGTTGAGATTTTTCCCGTGCATTGTAACTGCTAGTAAACTATACCAGTGAATGTTAACTTGAAATTCTGTGTTGCAAACGAAGGAATTTTTGTAATTAGAATAATTAGACGTGATCTCCGATTATAATTCCAACAGCTGCTGGAAACGGCCTTCCAATATGAAATACAGGGAACTAGCGCATGTACGATGTCTACGCGGCATCCTTATCCGTCTATTGGTTCAGGCAAGGCAAGAGAGAGGTCATTTCCTGATGTGGCACTATTTCATCATGGTTGACATAAACTTCGCATTTCCAGCTCTGCGTTAAGTTACAATCTGGGATCCCAATTCTAATTACAAAATCGCTTATTTATGATAAAATGCATTTTGGACATTCCGTTCGCAGGTGTAGTTTCCTATTAATTACCAACATACTTGTTGCAAAATATCAAATTTTTAAAATTTGATGCCCTTCAAAAATGTGCTGTTATTGCTTTAATCTCTGGCAAACTCAAATGTACATTACCTTGTATCGTGTCTCACAAAGTAATTGATAGCATTTTGATCTCTCATACACTTTGTGACAAGTCTCTCCACCCGTGTAGTTCAGAGAGAGCACGCCCTCATCGTAAGTAAGTTCTATTGACGATACCTGAAACTAAAATAAAAACTAATTAGTTGGCATATAAAAGCTTGGATATCTGATTTATATAAAACCTCATTACCAGATGGCTTACTAAACTCAGTTTTCTTCTAGGAGTAAACACATAGTTTAGTCCTCAATACACACAGTGGGCTCGTATTCAAAAAAAAAAATAAAAATGAGTCTAACTTTTAACCGTCGGGCATCATGAGTGGACCTTCACTTTCATATACTTAACGTTGAATGTAAAGGGTGAGAGAATTCCTCAAGGGGCCCGAAGTAGTTAACCTATTTAAAGTGACGGAGGAGATTTTTTTGAGGATACAATTTCTCTCAATTTTCACGGTGATCGGTCGTAGACCACCTTCCGAGAACAGTTTTTTGAGGTTTTATTGAACAAAAAGTACAAAAGAACACAGCAACCTTGTTTTGACTTTCCTGCTATTGCCATCGTCCCATAGAACACCATGCTTTGACTTTCTGTCGTGCACGCTGAAACTACTAAAATCCATCATCTTATTACATAATGACGCGTATTCGGCTATTCACTTCAGGCGTGATCTAATACATTGGTTAGCATTCCAAATCTGGCAAAAAAACGGGTTCGACAAAAATAGGGGGCGCTTCTTTCTGGCAAATCCTCCCATGCTGTGTAAAGCACTGGTCTTAGGCCAAAATGTTGCTAAAGTCTCATACCATACGAATAAAGCATACCACCTTGTACTTGAGCATAAGGTGATTTTGAACCATCCAATAATGCATGTAACATGCCGATCTGATCATGATAAAATTCTTTAAGTACTATCACTTTGTGGTCTAAAACAAGTGTAAAGTAGGGTTTTTTATGTTTTAAGATATTGATTTTTGTGGGAGCACGTGACCTCATTGCTGTAAACTTTCCCAAAACTGGTGCATTGTGGGCTGGGCTTAATACCCCCACTGGACAATGAGGTACCATGGTATCGTAAGATAAAAAATATGTTTGTTTGGCGTAACAGAGAAGAACTATCAGGGTCGGTCGGGGTCGTTCATATTTTTTTAATTTTTTTTTTTGATCTTCTCAATTTTTTAGCACGTAAAATGAATACAAGCTGCTACTATTAAAGCTTTTTTATCATGACATAGCAAAGATTCTTTTATTTTAACTTGTTGTCTAGTTGCTTTTGTTGTCTTGTTTTGTTAAATTTCCGTTTTGTGTTTGGTACAAAAAATTTTTTTTTTTAATTGTGGATTTTTTTTTTTTTTTTTTTTTAAGACTATTTTTTTTATTTTGTGCTAATTGAGAAAAACTTTGAGTCGGCAGGTTTTTAGGGTCGGTCCCGGGTTACGCCAACAAACATTTTTTTTATGCCTAGACTATTTTTACTTTGACCACAATGTACCAAGAGAGGTGTTCTTGCTAAAAGTCTTGATCTAAACTGAGAAGTCGGTAAAAGGACAGTCCACCGATTTATCGGTAGAAATAAAACTTAACGACACAGGCTTGTACTATTTGTTTTCCATTACTCCTTCGTTGAAATCCCATTTCTGTGCCACATTACCTGCTTGTGCGCTTATAGTACTATCCTTATTCGCTGGCACGCTCCCACCTTCTGGCTTCCTCATCACACCTGTCGTTCCACCGACGATAGGTCCGCAGACAAGTGATCCGGTAGTCAAAGTTTGGTGTTTTAATTATGTAATCTTACTGGGATCATTAGTGATGCGAGATCAAATTCAAAGTCCGTATGGCTGGACCTGAACTTTTGCCGTCCTTTCCTGTCACTCTCTGTTAACAATTTTCAAAATGAAAATATAAAATGCAAACATATCAATTTTAAATGGTCAACATTTATAGCAAACACGTTAACTTTTACCGGCATTTATTTGCTCAATTTACATGCACAGACACAGACACACACTAAACTCATTCGCCATAAGGTCTCCAATTAAAATCAGACAACTTTGTAGGACAAACAAGTGGTAACCATGTGGTTTAAAAATCTTGTCTTGTTTTGGGCATCCATGGACTGGCCAGCGTTCCAAAATGCCTAAAAGGTTCGGTACCACACATATTTGCCCCTGATAACGGGTGGATTGCACAAAATCAAGTTACAGGTTTATGTTGCATAGCCTGTGTCTCATTATACTGAATACATATTTCTATCCCTTCATTCAGCATTCCAACATGATCGTCACTTTGAATTGTTTTACAGTGACTTTCATGTGTGTGTTATTGCTACTACTGATTTGCTACTACCAATACCTTAGTGAAGTGTACTGAAGACATAATTTGGATGTGAATGTGTGGACACTTGTGACACAACAAACACTGTTGATCAACTAAACTTAGTGATTTTAAGTCCTCCTGGCTCTAAGTTCTGTTTATGCATCAATGTTTTATGACCTGTAGCTTAATTTGGCCTTACTATGCACATTTGAACAATTTATACTACTACACAACTGTTTTGACCTCCTAAATTTGTTATTTTAAAACATCAGTGGCAACATAAGGATGCCTTCAAACTTCAGAATAGAATAGGAGTGGTTAGGGTCAGAGGTTCTTCGTTCCCTGGTTGGTACCACTGTTCTGGGTTCAAATCCTGTCATGACAACTTTTTGGCAGCTTCATGTGCATTGGCTCCTGATCCACATTTGATCTCCCAAGGTTTTCTCTGGGTACTCTAATATCATTCTTTTTTCTCTGTTTTGGGGGGACCTTTTTTGTATTTTAAGTTCCTAACACATGGCACCTAAAGCCTGTTATAACAACCTAAATTTGCAAACAAATATTTGGAAATGTTGAAATTCTGGATACATACCTTCATGTGGCCAGGCCACAGGGGTTTGCCAGGTAAGATGTATTCACACTCGAGAGTTTCCTCCTGGACCACTGGGGAACTCCTAAGGAAAAAAAATGTACTATCTTATTATTCATGTCACTTTATTGAAAGTTTTTGATGATTCCAATCATTCTGAGAGGTTGCATATATAGGCATGACATAATCTTACCAAATTGGAATTTACTTATTTCAAATTCACTGAAGGCATTGCAAAAGTTACCCAAATACATCGCATGTGTATCATGGGTTTGACAGCTGCTGAAAATTCTGACCCCTGTGGTTCGTGGGATCACAACTGCTGAAAATTCACACCCCTTTGTATCATGGGGTTCGGCACTGCTGAAAATTCACACCCCTTTGTATCAGGGTTCAACAATTCTGCAAATTCACACCCCCATACTATAAGTTAATCTAGAAAACACTGTCATGTCTTTGGTAACATGCTATGATCTTTTAGGAATAAAGCACTAATGCATAACAGGGTACTAGAGACTCGCACCACTGATACACAAACTCTGTGATTTCCCTAAATAACAACCGCACGTTATGACGGCCATGGAGACGACAAGTACTTGATTGACTGGTGTGCAGAATTTGGCACCCCACCGTGATATACATGCAAAAAACACTCTCTCGCCTCTCTTCTGAAGTAAGTAATGGCAATCGAACTATACACTAAGAGTGAATCACATGTCTTATGGAATAGCCCCAAGCTTGTGAACCAATTTCTCTCACACTCAGCGCACCGTGTTTGTTGTTGCGTAAGCACCTCGCGGCGTCCTTTTGTTGTCGCATGCACACCCATATAAAAATCTGTGCGTCACTCAATATGTTATCATTGTTGCTTTCCCCAGTGTTCCAATTTCTGATTGGCCACTTTTTCTGGAATATAATGCGAAAACCAATCGTTTGAAGAAACCATGCCTCTAAAAGATGCGCATCTCTATGCACAAAAGTCTGCAAATGACCCTGTTTAATTTTGTTTTTGTAATTTTTTAGTTTTTTGCTTTTTTTAATTGTTGTATTTTTTTTTAGGTTGTGTTTTTGTTTTTCACTCGCTAAATACGACGAGTTAAAATACTTTGCGTTCCCTCATAATTATGCATAAGGACTTTCCAAATACGACGATATGCAACCAAATATGGTGGTGCACAAAACTCTGATAATGGGGAATGCGTAGTTTCATTATAATACTTTTGGGCACCTCGATTTTGGTTACGCCGTTTGTGGAGAATCCGCTTGTCTATCTTATATATGTCGTTGTTAAATGGCCATTACCCCTGCTTAGAACTGCATAATTAAATAATGATAACTTCAATCTTACAATTTAAGTAAAAACAAAGAGTGGGTAGGCGACGAAATGAAAAACCTGTTTACGGACCCTACCGACCCTCACTATGAGTTACAAATGCTCCTCTACCAAAACAGGCTTAGCTGAGTTTGTACTAGTACATCATTGACCTGAACTGACCCTGTGTGATCTGGGTATCATATATAAAAAATAACACCCAAAACCAGGGGGGTAATTTTCTAAATACATTGGTGAAATGCAAGCTACTGAACTATTCCAAGGAATTGAGATTTACTAGCTCATAGTGCCTGATTAAAAATTCATTTTTGCAGAATTTTTTTTTTAGTTTTATCCCAAAACTCATGTAAAATCAGCCTGTTTTTAGGCCGAGATTTATCAATTTTGGCAATTGTCTTTTAGAAAATTTGTTTGTAAAGAATTCTTCATTTGTTTTCTCATTGATTTTTCATATTTTGGGGCTATTTTAAGCCAATTTTGAGCTCCAAAAGAAAAAAATTTAAAAAAAGAAAAATTCGCCCGACCGACGGACCCGACTCCAAAGGTCCGCTCGCCGTAAACAGGGTTTTCTTTTTTTCGTCGCCTTATGGATATATTTCTCACCAAAAGGGTGAAACTTCAGTCAAAACTCAAAGTTGGGAAAGAAACATGCATCGCATACTAGAACCATTGGGACAATTATTTAACATGGACATACACAACAATGCCATAAGCGTGAACACCCTGGAAAAATCCTGGACATCCACGCCTGGGCAGGGAATTGAACCCGGACCTTTCTCACACAAGCAAATGCGATCTAACCCCAAGCCACCCAGCCGCCCTGATAACTTGGCTGTTAAGTAGTATGGCTGAGCAATCTGGGTATACAGTACCGACATACACACAAGACAAGACACCCAGTATTGAGATCATTTCTGTGCTTACCCGCAGTACCTAAATATCAGTAATAAAAGTATGTGTGAGACTAGCGCATCGTATCTGGAGGGGGAATATATTAAAACCTCACATACAAAAGCCATAGACGAGAGCAGTCGGAGAGCACTTTTTTCACGCGTCAAGACCCCCCACCACGGGCTTGGCTTAACATAGTTATTATCGGGGAAAATATAGAATCATTGCAAAACACCTAATGCTTAAAACACGTTTGTTCCCCAGTGGTGTGCTAGAGACAGACACTTCATCTAACATGGCAACCATGCCTACCAATTTGTGCACTTATTTCTATGTGGTCTACTGGGAATTCCTTTTCGCTTGGAGCACCACGAAGTAATATTTGTAATGACACATAAGTCCGAACTTGCAAGAAATTCCTGCTTACAAAAGCATGGTAAATAAGTACACACTTGAAATGAAAAATTACATCAAATATCCACTGACATGTGTTCTTCTTCCCCCAGCTTTTCCCACCCCTCTCAATTACTCCCTCCCACCAGACATGAATTCGAAAGTGGAGCAACTCACAGGAGTGGTGGAACATTCAAGTTTATCACTTCGTACTGCGGTGGTACTTTCCCTTGTGCATGTATCTCCATTCACATATCTGGATACTTAGAGATCCATCGGTTCCTGCCCTCATGGCATGGCCTGTAACAGAACCCTGTTTATGGAGGTATGAGCGTGCGAATCAGTCTGACATGCACCAATAGGTCCACCTAGAAACAAACAAAAAAAGATAAAGGTAGTCATATAAAAGACTACTCTGTTACTTTTTCCCACAATTGCATTGTTTTGTTGTTACTTCTGGTATGATCAAGGCTATAGTCAGGGACAGATGCAGGCAACCACTTGTGCGTCTGATTGTAATTTGACCGTGCAGAACAAATGTCGGCCATGAAGAATCATCGTAAACATTTAAAGCGTATTTAACAGAAGTTTGCTGTTGTGGGGGAATTTTGTGTCCGTGCGTTGAAACATCCGACTCAAATAGGGCATGTTTTGACATGTTTAAATCATTTTGTTCTAACATGCCCCGCCCACACTACCCCTTCAAACCAATCACATTCAGCGTCGGCGCCGATTGACAAGCCTTGACATACGCGCAATTGCCCGTCTAATGCTTCCCCTGACTATAGTTAAGCTATTGTGTCCTATCTTCCCACAATCCCCCTAGGGTGCTTACTCACTTGATTGGCCTGGAACAAATATCCCAAGCTCTCTTGGAGGCAAGTTGGCCTACGTTCATTCAATTTTCGTATCATCAATTAGTCATTTCTTAATTGATTGCTCTTCTATGTTAAAAACACCAGCTAAATCGCATAAAATTGTTTATCTACTATGCAAAACTGCCCACGTACTTGGGTGACGTGTATATAAGTGACAAGCTCTCTTACGATGATAAACATAAATCAGAACTAGAAATTCGTGGTTCTCGGCTTTCGCGCTCGCTATATTCAAAGAATATAGCTGTGGGCCACCCGTGACCTTTTGCCATGGCACGTGACCTTTGATCTCATCAACATATGAGGGATCGCATGGTGCACATGACAACAGTTGGTTCCAATTGACCTTCAAGTTTTCAATTGGATACAATTTTACATTTTAAGCATTTTTCACTTGACCTCACATGACCTTTGACCTTTCAACATGCCTTTGACCTCATCAACCGATGAGGGATCCCATTGTGTCACCTATTTAAGTTTGGTTCAATTGAAGTTAAACTTTTCATTGAGGTCAATTTAAAAAAAACTTACAATTTTGTGACAACACATACACACACCATCCACACCCACATCCAAACATACACACGCCCAACGGATTGCTAAAGTGGTCCTGCACTATAACCCTGGCGGCCCACAAAAGCACCTTTTAAGATCTAGCGGGTAGCCCGCGCTTCGCGCGGGGCTCCCGCTAGTTGAGTGAACAGGAGCGATCACTGAAACTGAAGCGATCACTGAAGACGTGACACACTATGGCGAGACTGCACCAAACCCGTATCCCTGAGCTTTAGGACTCCCCGAGTCGCAAATTTTGTATTTTGTATCCCGCAAATTCCCATACAAAAAAAAAACCTATCATATCCTAATAGCTCATAATAGTTACCGATTTCTAAGGAAACGCCACTGAATATTTACTCCCGTATAACTTTCCGTATAATTTAATTTTCTCGTTTTTTTAATACTAAAACTTCAATATTTAATCCCTTAAGTTTTCTGTGTAATTTTTTTTTAATCAAAAGTAGGCCTCCCCCCCGTGGGGTTAAAGCTGTAGCTCCCGTTTCCACATATTTTTCTCAATAACTCCTCAAACTCCCATATAAATTTCTCGCCATGTAGATGCCCCCCCCCCGTCACAACATCCCGAGTTGCCCGTATTTTTTATTCATCGAGTTTGCAGCATATCCTGTCGCTTAAGCCTATATAGTTCCTATTTTTCTAAATATTAACCTCCGTCAAATCTTCATCCCTTAATTTTCCATATATTTTTTTTTTTCAAAACCCTGTGGCGTGGGAACCGTATAATATCCTACGTACGACATCAAGCGAATAACATAACATTTCTTTCTTTCCCCACACCGGTTGCCCTATAAGAGCCTGTAAGTTTATTTGCGTACGCATACAAAGCGAATAACATAACATTTCTTTCTATTCCCACACCGTTTGCACTATAATAGAGCCTGTAAGTTATTTTGCGTACCGCATAAGCGTTTACGCGTAATCGCCCGTTGGCACGCGTAGCCACCCGTCGCAAAGCTCCACGCTGCGCTTATAAACGCGTACAAACAAATGGTTGCCACGCGTACCCAACCCCGTCGCAACGCACCACGCATCCGCGCCCCTCCTTATAACGCTTAAAAACAAATGGTAATTAATCATAGCAACCGCACATTTTCGGGAACGATTTCGTCCAAATATTTTCGCTTACCACATCCGGTATCCTCACGCACCTTTCACGTGAATTTGGAGCAATATGGATCGAAACTGACGAAGCCTTTTGGCTACATACATACACACTCTACATACATACAACATTAGCCAATTATAGTATGAGTTAACGAATGTTGTCTTTCAAATTTGTCTAAGATTATCTTAATATATCATTAAACATGTTTTTCATGTCATTATCAGAATATGAGCGTGAGTAATATTTCTCTTGTCTTAAAACTAACAACAAATTGATATTTAATGTTGTGTTCCTACTTTCTTTTGTGTTTTGTCATATCTTTCTCACAATTTAGGAAGCATATAATTGTTTATGTGTACGTTGTTTTTGATCCTAAAGCACCAAAAAGACATTTTGGCCTGGCAATCTCTAGTGCAATTTGCAGAGTCATCCGTTCCTTTGTCATGGGTGAGAAAGATCTCCATATTAATCTAATCCACTCACTCAGGACACTGAAGCTTTCGAAATGATCACCGTTTTCGAGCTCAGTGCATTCACGGGACTGCCACGTTGATTGATAGCTCACGGTGTTCATACCGTCCTCTGGTTACCACGCCTCCCAATTCCCAGAATCCTTTGCAAGAGGTGAAGGTCATACTGGTTTGGCCATGCATAGTCCAAACACCAGACAATCCCCAGACTCT
>JAMKCH010036202.1:0-14567 GCA_023653785.1 Ophioderma brevispina
TACCAAATTTATAGGAATTGGATGTTCAATAAAGAAAATTCAAGCGAAGGCCAGTCAGCCCTCCTGCTGAGAGGGTGATTATCGCATTATCTTAAGCCGGTAAATGGTGATTTAATAACAAAAGGCGGCAACGTGATAGGGTCTTTGAAACTAGTGTGTTGTTGGTCCTTCCTCTATTACGTCCATGGTCACATGCAGGGCTTCTACATCAGGTCATTCTTGTCGGCTTGTCAAGCAAAACTTAAAATTCAAATGGCAGCATAACTTGCACTCCCTTGCAGTGTTTAAAACAGTACATGTGATATCTGTATGACATGTATGTATGTCTCAAACAAGATTGTTCTTTCTCAACACTGTGAACACGGTTTACAAATTAGTATGGATCCTATATACTAAATGATTAAATCCATGATGGACCTGGTATTATGCTTTGCTTCCGATCTCTGTTAGGTATACTCGTCTCAGATAGAATTGAGTGTTTTTCTTCACAATTAGCAAGTTTACAAGTTGTTGGGTCTAAAAGATTCATGAACACACTTTAATGACTTTTAACATCCATTACATTTGTTGAAAATATTTACCCAAAAATATTATTGTCTATAGAAGTTTATTGAACAAATATTAATTGGCTATTTTACAGGCTTACTCTATTTTGCGAAACGAAACGCCCATTGGATATTACACGCTTTATTCCGTTATGCACAATGCATCCATGACGGAATAAAGTGTGTAAACCAATGGGCATTTCGTTTCGCAAAATACAGTAAGCCATTTCACACTAAGCATGCACTTTGAGTCTCACAGTGGGTCAAAATTCATCTCTGTCTGATCATGGAAGAAAGAGATAAGAAAGCACATCGACCCACTTGACGTTTGAACATCAATCTGCCGCTCCATAATTGCAATTGTTATTCAAGTGGCCCTTATGAGGATAATCCTAATCCGTGGTTGTTTCTTCATTGCGTAAAGATTCCAGGTCATCAGGAATCAGCACGCGATGAATGCTGCAAAGTAAATACTCAAACATATGGCCGCATCCATGTAATTTCAACACGCCCGGGGGTTCTTGGATTTTGCTCGGGAACCCATGCTCGTTCCGAAAAAAGAGGGACTAGCTGCAAATGCGGGACTACCGCTAGGGGTATCAAATTCACAATCAAGTTCTAGTCCCGCTAAGGGTACAAATTCAGTTGTGATTGTGACTGGTTCAATGATACAATTAGGAGAAATTAACCTAAACATATCAGCAAAAAAACCCTAAGTGTGTCACTTTTCTTGTATATTGGCTATTTTAAATGTGTATCTTTTTTCATGTATTAAGAACAGTTCCCGCAAGGGGTATAATCTCACTGCAAATTACGTTCAATCTTCAGAATATATGGTCCTTTCTCAGCTGAAGTTGAGAAAGGACCATATATTCTGGAGAGGCCATTTTGTTTAAAGAGACACTGGCACATTTGAAAAATAGTGCGCCCTCAAGATTTTTCAGAATCGATGTTTTTGCATGGTTGTAAAGCTCTTATATAAAAAAGCCCACACCCCAAATGATTAAGACCAAATCAGCCTCCTTATGGGTAAACAGAACGATTTTATAATTTAACGTCGGCGGCGACGTTAAATTCAGCAGACGACGAAAATGGCTTTTAACACAAATGAACACGCGCTCCGTATGCATGTTTCTCACGCTATGCACACTGTTTGAACGGTCTATAACCTTTGTGGTTTTAATATCAGTGAGTACGAGTCAAAAATATTCATGTAATATACACTTTTTGTTGATTAAAGTTATGCTTGTTCCGATTTGTGTGTATTGTGTTCTCTACTTGATATGAGAGCCTGCCACTTGTACATACACCCCGTCAAGTACCGTGGGAAACAAACTTGCGGTTTTGATGGTAGACGCAATAATGCATGTTGCAAAGCCCTATTCAATACTGTGCTAATTATTGACGGTTAACCACTAAAACGGTGGTTTTTTGTTTATATCTTGGGAATGAAATGGATTTGAGGGCTCAAATTTCAGGACGACAATGAGCAAAATACGGTACGGCCTTTCATCTGATATCAAAATCGATACTACTTCCGGGTAAATCGGGGTGTCCCAAAGACGATCGGAACATGCACCTTTAAAAGTTGGCCTACAAATTACCTGGATGTCTTTATCCTCATATCAATGTCCCTATCTTGTTTTGGGGTATGTTATTTTTATGTGTAAAATATATCTCTGTTCTTCCAATGGCCTACTAATAGACTATCATTTGAGAGCAAATTGAAGAAATTTCATATTTTGTGAAAATGTGCCAGTGCTGCTTTAACAAATTATCATCATACCATCTTTGGAACAACCATTTTTACCTTAAATAGATGAATACTTGTCTATTGTTTGGCTGTGCTGGTCACTGGACATTGCTGCACACTGTGTGTCTTGATGTGTCATTTTACAACATTTAAAAATAATATAGCTGTTACAAATCCAAATAATGCTGAACATTTGCAAGGGAAATTGAGGAAATCTCACTGTATCATCACATTACATTCTTGAGCTATACAGTTATATCACCAACAGCAATTTCCATATAGTAAAAGTTTAACACCATAAGATCAATATATCTTGTTGTTATGCAAAATCCATGGAACTTGAGCTGAGAAAGGACCATTTTGTTCCGGAGAGGACATTTTGTTTAACAATCATCATACCATATTTGAAATGGCAATTTTTACCTTAACTAGGTTCATACTTGTTTGTTGTTTGGCTGTGCTGGTCACTGCTACACATTTAAAATGCCATGTTACAATGTTTAAAAATATGTTAGCTGGTACACATCCAAACATTTGTGTTAGAGTGAAGTACTTAATTTTTTTCAAGAATTGCACAAAAATCTAGACAACTTTGTGGTTTCCAAACATAATGTGCAATATAAATTAATAACTTTTCACATAAATATAGGTGCTGGTTCTTTTATACTCTTATTTTCTTTAGATTTCAACAAAAAACATGCATTGTTCTGGAGAGGACATGTGTTGAACAACATGCGAAATCATACATTTTGACTTCGCAAAGCATAACAACAGCAAATTCATGTTCTGAACTGTTAGGAGAAATGATCCTTCTTTTGCAGGAATAAAATATCAGAATACTCTAGCCATTCATAGTTCAACAATGCCCATTATTAGATGTTCTGGAGAGGACATGCTTTCAATGCAGAATCAAGATGGTTAAAACAGGCCCTTGGTTACATTTCTGGCAAATATCCACTCAACTAATTGTCATGTGTCATCATTTGATAATTTAACAAAGTTGTTTAGACAAAGTTTAAGATATTTTGAATTTATTAAAACAAAGATGGAGCCTTGTTGTGGAAAGGACATTACGTTTTTCATTTAGCACAAAATACGAATTTTACAAGAATATTCATAATTTTGTCATTTTTACACCAATCTCCCTCATTTAACATGTATAATGTTTGCACACATTTTATATTTTACCAGTAATCAGAACAATACCAGAGAAGGTATACCATTTGTCGAGGATTTTAGGTACAATACTTTCAAAATGTAAAAGGAGACTCCAAAAATGTGTTAAAAGTGCACAATGTAACCAAATTTTAAAAGAAGCAAATGGAACTAGACATGTATTACTGGTGCTTCCAAAGAAGCACTAACCTTAGGCGTTCGGCATTGGGCCCACATGACCTTTGACCCAAATCTGTGAACACAAGTCTGGTGATTATAGCAATTGATTTGTGGCAGAAACAGCAAAAAGGAGGGTTAGAGCGACTTGACCTGTAATGACCTCTGTGTGACCTTTGACCCAATCTATATACGTCATATGGGCCTTGTGTCAGCGGTTCTTCTGACCAAGTCTAGTGATTATAGGAATTGATTTGTCGCAGAAACAGCAAAAAGGAGGGTAAGAGCCACTGACCTGTAATGACCCTTGAGTGACCTTTGACCCCAATTTGTGAACACCTTGTATGACACTTGGGTCAAGGGTTATTCTGATGAAGTTTGGTTAAGATCAAGCCAACTGTGTAATACCAGTAGCATTTTGAAATATTAAGAGGGGTTAGAGAGACTGCCCCTTTTTGACCCCTAAATGACCTTGGATTCAAAATCTGTGAACACCCCATATTGCCAGGAACCTGGTGATCACTGTGACCAATCAACAATGATAGCACATGCGAGCTGTGGAAGAAGAAGGAAAAGGGGTGCTAGCACGACAATGACTGCTATTGACACTACGTGACCCCTATGGTCAAACTGTGAACACCCTATGAAAGGGTTGGGTCAAAGGTTCTTGTGACCGACTCTAGTTATAATTGGGAGAAGCATGTCATGTGAGAGAAGAAGCCTTTTGAAGAAGTGAAAGAAAGAAAGAAAGAAAGAAAGAAAGAAAGAAAGAAAGAAAGAAAGAAAGGAAGGAAGGAAGGAAGGAAGGAAGGAAGGAAGGAAAGACGGAAGGAAGGAAGGAAGGAAGGAAGGAAGGAAGGAAGGAAGGAAAGAAAGAAAGAACAGAACTCAAAACCTTAGGCATGAACGCCTAAGGTAATTCCATAAAAATGCTCCTGTAGCTTGCCCTCCAAAGCATCTATAAAATGAGTCACATTGTTTTATTTCCCCAATTTAAGCAACCAGATGTGTTGATAGTGGTAGTTGCTAAAATGCACACTTAAAGTGAAATAGCCTTATTTAATGTCAGATGCTATTCAGCATCATGGCTTGTCATATTTGATCAATTTTGACTTTTGATCCCCACTTTCCTAGCTGATTTCCAGATTTTTGTGGTTGTCCATCATAGTGAAATTGTATCGCATACCCTGTTGTAGTAGTGTTCAGAGCAGTCTAAATAATGATTTTCCGGCCAGAAATATTACTCCAAAAACAGAGACTTTTTGTTAGAGACAGCAGAATAACTTGATTCATACACAGTCAAATTAGGTTGTCCTTATTCTTGTATAATTTCTCTGGATCTGGATAGGTTTAAGTTGGCAGTTTCAACAAAATGTTGTACAGTCGCCTACTATGGTGTACATGGTCGTGGGGGCATAACAAAAGTCGACAGAGCTAATATATGAAAAAATGCATTAGCTTAACATGCGTTAGCAAATGCTAAATGCGGACGATGGAGGGTAAAATCAAAGTCGCTGTCTAAATGCGTCGATGGTCGGTGCCTCGGTCATGTCCATCATCAAATTGTTCCATCCTGGGAAATAGAAGTATTTGTATACATCTTTGGTTGTGGTGATTCTTTGATATGTTGGTCTTGATGAACATTTGGTCCTAGTTTCCTTGCTCCTGTGTAGGAATTGATCGGGGTTGTTCCCCACAACACGGTTTTTGATTTTGTACATCATTCCCAGTCTCCCTTTCTTCCTTCTTTCTTGAAGAGTGTCCCACTCATGCTGGTTACACTACTTTCTCTTCTGTAATCCCCAGAAGCAAAGCGGGCAGCTCTTCGTTGAATTGATTCCAGTCCAAACGAAATGGACTATGACACTCAAAATTTCAGGATTTTCATATCTCATCAATGTCTACCACCACACTTAAAGCGAAAAAAATCCATGACGTGCTGCGGTGCACATCTCGAACGTTGACATGGAACAGCCCTGTTGGCTTAATTGGTGGTGATTTGGTGAACGTGGGTCTTCCATGTCTTTGTTCAATTCAACTCCTAAGTAGAGGCCTGGTTGTCCACTTCCTCACGTTCTTCACTGCAGAAAGTGTAGGTGATCTTTGGTGGGTTCCTCTTGTTGGTTATTTGCATGATTTGCATTTGAAGGATGAATCATTTTCTTTCTATACACTTTGTAAAAGTAGTAGTTGTCCCATCATTGTTGAATCCAATTAGGAGTACCCTTAGATTATTATGATCCGTTCTCAAGAATTGCAAAATCAAACTGACTTTCAAAATCTCCTCAGGAAATATTATACGCTGTAATTCAAAATTCAAAAGAGGCAAGTTCAAGACATGGCAGACTGTTTACTGCTGAGAGATTGTCAAGAGATGGCGCTCTAGGTATTGCCATACCACACTCAGACAGGGCCAGGGCCCAGCACGCATATTGTCCTTAATATAAAATCTAGAATCAAGATTTTTATATTACAATTCTGAGGAATTAAAATCCGAATACCCACTAATTTTATCATATATGGATAATGGTTGATGAAATACGTGGTGCAGGCAAAGGGAAATACTTGCCCCCCCAACGCAAAAAAAAAACGCTTCCCCAAAAAATCACCCACCCAATACCCATCTAAAAAACATGACTATGCCCACTGAATTGGAAATTAACCCCGTTTGGCCTCCTAGATGAGAATTAACTTCCATATTCCTGTTACTAACCTCAAAATCTACACGGATACCCGTTACGATCTCGTCCAAAGTTGCACGGGTGTCTTGTGTCCTCAGAGTCCTCAATTTATGGTGCATCCACGCTTTGACGGAATCCTCGAGGCTTGCGGTGATAAGTGGAATGTACACATAATGTAGCGCGATTAAATCTACCAGTCATCCCAGGGTCAAGTTTCCCATCTTGTTCCATACCATAAAACAGCATCAGCATACTTCTTGAGCAGTTCTATAAAATTAAGAATATTAATTCTATATTTAAGATGCTAAATCTATTGTGGATGTGTCTGTCTGGATGTCACCTACTTGTTTTGGAAACCATGGGCGCAAGATGTCAAACACGCGAGGGGTGAAGCTCGGGTCCGAGGAAATGGGTTGCGGAAGAGGTGGTGAAGGAGTCATTAAAGGTCAAAACCTAAGATTGGTCTATTAGGGTTGAAACTCGGTAAAGGAGGTGAAGGTTGGAGCAATGAGAATTTGGAAAGTTTCATGCAAGGTATCCAAGGCCATGCACTAAACATTACTGTGGGGTTAATACTAGTACATGGACTAAACATCTGATAATGGAATATTTAGGGTTATTTCAGGTCATTGGAAATAGCTAAAGATTTGGTATGATGTGAACCTCAGCGTGGTTCAATGATCAGTGGGTAAAAGTTTTGAAAGTATTTCAAGGTCAGCGGGGTAATCCAAGGTCCATAGATAAAAATTGGTGTATGGACATGAAACTTGGATGGTGGGGTCAATGAGCAGTGAAGGTCACCCTAAGGTCATCAGAGTTATCTACAATATCAAATAGGTGGACATTAATGTATGGTCAAGAAACTTGCTGGTGGGGTCGATGGCTAATGCTGAAAAATGTGAAGGTCGCTTCAAGATTATAGAGGTCATCTAAGGACAAATGGGTAAACACTACATATGGTCATCAAACTTAATGGGTAGAGTTGACGATAAGTGCAGAAAAAAGTTACTTCAAAGTCATCAGGCATCGTCCAAGGTCAAACTGCTAAAATTGGTTTATGGATAGAAAACTTGGTCGGTGTGGTTAACATTCAATTTTTTTTAAATACAGTTTTCATTCCCATTTGAGAAGCCAGTCAAATCTGAGAAACGCAAAGTTGAGAATGAAGAAGGGGTACAACGCTTTGTAATAATATTCTTTTATGGCGTAATCCAAATGAGATTACCCAGTCAAACAAAGTACCCAGCAAACATAAAACGTTCAGAAAACGTTTTCCCCAGGTTCTAATTTGTTTTTTAGGTTTTTTCCTTTAAAAACGTTCAGAAAACGTTCTAAAACGTTTTTGTTTATTTAATTTTTTTCCGTTTCCGTAATTAGGTCAACCAAAATGGTCAAAATTTGAACATTGTTATATTTGCTTAAGTTTTATGTCATAAGGAAGGTAAAAGTGTCTAGTTTCAGGGAATAATATGGAACTTTACCAAATATTCATGTTTCGTCAGATTTAAGGCTCTACCGACAGAAGTGTTAAAATGCACATTTCTGCAGGAAAAAATCTGAAATTTTTTATTCACCCTGTAATAGGAACTCAAGATATGTATTGACAATTAGTAAGGACTCTTTTTAAAAGTCATTGCATATATGCATTTGAATCCAATATGAATAATATTTCAAAGCTGTGAAATTTTTTTTCTAATGGCCATGGTTTACTGGGTATCAGTCTCCTTAAATGTACGTCCGCAACAAAAATACATAGTTTTTTAGTTTAAAAAATAACTGAGCATGTTAAAATTATATTAACTCATATCTTCTGTTTACCCTACGTGGGCCATATAAACAGCAGTAAATAAACATTCTACATCACCTCATTTTTGAGATATACCATTGCGGACGTACAGGTAAATGTACGTCCGCAACGTGTACGTCCGCAACAAATATTTACATTTGACAAAAACCTGCAATTCTCATTCAAATTGTGTACTAAAGTTGTAATTCAAAGTTAAAAGCAGTGGTCTAAAAGTAATTAACATTTTAAGACCAAAGTAGCATTAGTTAAAAACATAATCTGATCATTTTTGTGCGTAAATTTTTTGCGCATTGTAATTTTGAGCATTGTCACTCACATTTTACCTATATTTTTTCTCTTTTTTTTAAGAAATGACTTGAGCTATTTTAAACAAACTATATTAGTACTCTTAATTTTGTGCTCATAAATGAAAAAAGGTGCAAAAGTTAATACAGCACCGTATCTTCACTTTCATCATTGGGCTTGAAAAAACCTCATGTGTGTATTGTTGGCCCTTGAACATGTTTAAAGCAATCCTATAATATATGTTACACATGAGATTTCCTTTAAACATGTTCAAGGGCATGAGGGTTTTCCTGGCCAATGATGTTCTAAAGCATATACACTTACAAATTACAAGTACACACACACACACAGACATACACTACAAATTACAAGCACACACACACAGTTATAAGCATGCATCCACACACCCCTTAAGAAAAAATGGACTGGTCTGCTGTCACTTTTGAGGGCGAGGTGGCCGATTGGTCTAAGGCGCTGAACCGTAGGCAGGGTATAAGATCGACCAAGAGGCCTTGGTTCGAGCCTCGCAAGAGTTGGGTTTCTTCGCCATACTCAAATAGTTCCTATAAGGTCGGAAATTGCATAATCACGCAGCATGCAATGTAGTGTGAATATGGAATTTCTCCTCGCTCCCACCCATTGCGTAGAATGTGGAGGTATATGCAATGGGTGCCTGGCGACTCATGGTTCGGAGAGTCATGTAAAGCTGTTGGTCCTGTGTGTCAGTGGAGTCAATCCTGAGCACGTAGAAGTTGCAGACCTTATCGAAAAGAGTAGGGGATCATCCGGGGTCTGTTACCTGCACTCACCGCTCTAGGTACCAGAGTCCTGTCCAGTTGGCCCCATTCCGGGGTGCTGACAGTAACAAGACAAGACAAGACTTTTGTTTGGTCTATTCAATTAAATCTATGGACTATTCAATTAAAAAGGGATGTGATTCTGCTGTTTTGTAAATGTAATGTATGGATATGATATAGCAAGTTCAAAAAGATTAGCATTTATAACTTATTAGAGCATATTTTTTGTGTACATGTAGGTACAATTTGATAACAGGACAGATCAGTTTATTAGAAAACACCTTGCCTATATGTTGAAAATTTGGCAGAGGTGGTTTAAGTTGGATGTAGATTTTGTGTGTTTCACAACATCTGCTGCCCCCCCCCCCTTGTGCTGGTTTCAATCCCATGTGTTTGGATACTATTTTGTTCCTGGGTCTAATCAGCTGGGAAGTACATTATGTTTGGTGGGGGAAAGTCAACACGTACCAAAAGTGTTGAGAATACAATTGTTAAATGAAAAATTTGGAAGTTTTCAGCATTTTGGATATTTTTGGAAATGACCCTGTTTGTGTGAAAATAAGGTGATAGTATGTGGCAGATTTGGGATTATTAGCTGGTCATGTGTCATATATTAGGTACATGAATTTGGCAGTGTCGTTACATTTTCCATCACCAAGTCATGTTTAACAGATGGGTCATTCCACCAGGTTGGGACGCACTTTGTGACATTACAAGGAATATGTAAAATGCATTTTTAAGTACATAATTTCAGTGTCATTGCATTTTAATAGGGTATAAATTGATAGTATGAGGGTGAAAAATGTATTAAATCATTTAAAGCCATGAACTCGATTTTATTTTTTTTAATTTTCTAGTGTGCAAGTTGCCATAGACATTTTCGGACGTAACATGGACACCACGTCCATGTTACATCTTAATGCAACTGTACTCAAAACCCTGCTTTTAAACATTAATATCTGAAAAACACAATTTCATTTTACCAAAGCAAAAACACAAGAAATACTTTGGAGTAATTTTTCATCAAATGTATATCTAAACTATATGTTTAGTAAGCAATTAAGTTTGGAACTGCTGTTTGGACGTAACAGTGGACACCATGCATGTTTTTAAAATATAACTTTTACAATGAGCAGTACATGATCAATCCTTTTAATATTTCTACATTATTGGTTTATAAACATTTGATGTAGGGACACTTAGACACTTTTTATCCATATACTTTGCAGTTACACAAGAAAATGTTTCAAAATTGTGCAGACGTAACAGTGGACACCACACCACACAGGATTTGGCAACATTTGGCCTTTTCAACCCCATATATAGGACTGGGACTATCATCTTACAACTTCAATGTATACCTGCATTCAAACAAGTAAAACCTGTGCACACACAGGCAAACACCATGTATAAAGTGCTATCATGAAAACTGTGTCGACAATTAAATACATAATTTGAAAATATTTCAAACAGTAAGAGACGCTGTATGGAAGTACATAGCGTATATGGCACCTTTGGCTTGTTCACTTCACCTGATGGTAACACATTTGCATACCCTGTATATTATCAATTCATCTGAAAGCCTGTTTTGAACTATGTTTTATGTAGGAGGTTATTTTTTTTAATTTCAATCAAAAAGATTGTTTAAAAGTAAAAAAAAAGCTTTCTGTTACATTTAATTTATTAATTTACTATGCATTTGGAGCACCCTGTATGACTAGAATGTGATTTTTTTTTAATGTTTCAATCAATACTCATGAGTGTTTAATATTGCTGAATTAATCACACTTGATCATTGTGCTTAGTTTTGAAGTTGATTGAGGAAAGTTTAACACCTGTAATGAAAATTTGAATAAATTTCATGCATATAAAGTTTAACTAAATTGATCACCCTGTGTATGTAATCAAGCAACTATAGTTACTGTGTGGTGCATAATCTTGGAGATAATTAATAAGTACTTCCAATACATAAGGCTGTAAACCTTTTGCATCTTTATCCAAATAGAAGCAGCTGAAACAGTTATAATTAATACTTTGTATTGTTTTCTGTGGGTATCACCCTATTATATTATGGACACACCCTGTATTAATGATCTCAAAACAAAATTAAATATATTCCTTAGTTCATACCCTTTCAGAATATACACTTTCTCCACCTGGTATGTACAGTTCTTAAGCTAGAAAGGGAAAATGCTATAGTTTTTGCTAATTTTACATCTGTATTTGATCCCACCCCCATGACACACGGCCAGCAACAGATGCAATGTAAGCTTCCTTAACAGATTCATAATAGAGAAGATTAAAAAAAATGAAACATTGATCAGAAAATCATTAGGTTTGTGATACACTTTAGTGGTTGAAAAAGTGAAAAACTCCATCAAAATTCAATGGCAAAATGTTGAAAAATATTCAAAAAATAAATTGGATATTTTGTGTTGCGGACGTACATCCCTAATTTTTACCATAACCACCTATTTATAGAAAATCAACTTTTGGTTTTTTAAACAAATAAAGTTTTCATGTTTTCAAGTTGGTAAACAACATATTATGTATATGATGTGTATTTATTTTAACACAGTGTTTATGTTAAGAAATTTTTAAGGTTGTGTTGAGAACGTACATAGTGAAATAATTAGAGATATTTCACAGTGTATGTCCGCAACGCAAAAAAAAGTATTACGTGTCCGCAACGGTAAAAATTAAGAAATTGTACCTAAAGAGAATGTCTGTGATTTTTTTCTTTGGATGGGTTTTATTACCTTGGGGCACCTCTTGCAAACAAAACTGTATCCGTTTCCACAATTGTTCCATACACTTATGAGCGATTGCACCCGATACACTTATCTACCTCCAAAATTTCACAACCTTTCTGTGAATAAGTACGCAAACGGGGGTATATTTTTGTGGCCTATATTGCTGACCAAATGGTATTGGATTAAGATTGTCAATTTCATCTTCTAGCAAACACAATTCAGATTAGGTATAATACACTCAAAATGCCTCTACAATTAAAAAATTATAGTCCCCAAAAGGTTATGAAAATGTACGTCCGCAACTACGGAAGTGCCCACATATATGTTAAATTTGGTTACATGTGCAGGCATTCATTTTGATGGTTTTAATAAGACCTTAGAAGAACGGTTTGAGAATTTGTATTACAAATTTACTAACATACCAATGTTTTCAATTGTTGCAGGCTAGATATGTTTAATGAATGTCTTCTGAACGGTCGAAAGAAAACCAACATTAACGGGATTTTGCAACATTCCTAAAAACGTATTTTTGAAACATTTAAGGGGAGGTTATTTTTTAGACGTTTCAAATAAGTTATAAGTGGGATAAATATATCCGTTTCTGTTGGTTTAGTAACCTTAAAAGAATCGGTTCCAGATGTTAATTCGTTAAATTGTGCCGACGGTACCTAGGTTTACTATGCGACGTGCATATAAACGTCCTTTTTCCGAATGTTCAAAAAAAATCAATTGGTAAGCTAAAAGTTTCTACGTTTATGTTTTCCGAACTTCCTGTAATATATAACTGGCGTCGTTTTTCAAACGTGGTTGTACCATTAATTTGTTACGTTGATACATTCATAAATATGCATCATTAAATATAAATCAATTTTTTTTGTACCCAATTCTATTACCAAACGTTAATATAGGGGTTTTAGTCGGCCATGTTTTTGCAAGGACGTTTTGTAAACGTTGTTAAAACGTCACCATGTGACATTATAGGGTTAGGGTTTAGAGTGGGTTAAAGGGATTAGCAAAAACAAACAGCAATTTGCTACTCCTAACATCGAAAAAAATCATCAAAATCATATTTTATATGTGTTACTGGCATGGATAAAATATGCGAACATAACCGGCAAGTGGTGGGCTTGAAATCCGTTGTATTAAAGACAAGGCAGCACTTTTATATCTTGGTAAATTCTATATACGTGGGTATCAAAATTCAGACTTGAGATCAAAAAAGCACTTCCCGCGTCTATCACAGATTTTCAGTGTGATACGCTGCCACCACGATCAATACAGTTGACCTCAAACACAAAACATTTATTGATCTTTGGTGTTATTGTGTACTGGTGTAAACCGCAATCAGCGTTAGGGCAGAAGATTTTGAGAGGCCGTCGCCCTGTATGTCTATTTGCGGGAGAAGGTCTGACAAAATATCATCAAATACTAATTTTTTTCACTCTTTGGTGGGTTTGTTTCAAAATTAAAGTAGTTATATGAATTGTACATACACCTTATCCCTGAGTTATAGTTTAAAAAATGCAGTTCACATTTTTCGATTCTCTCGCATTATCGTGCTAAATCCCCTTTAAGGTACAAGAATGTCTATACTATATAAAAGCTACTTTACAATTATCACTTAATATTTGGAAGAAATAGTTAAAAAAAAACACCTCGCCTGATAAACATCTATGATTGCTATAGAATTAATGACTAAAATCCAGTGGTAATCTGGTGTAATGGTGACGACTTTAGACTTCCAGCGGAGAATCCGGGGGTTCTACTCCCACAGGAGGTAAGTGACACAATTTTGATCTATTAAATATCAAGTGCAAAGTGTTCAATGCTGTTAACCTTTTAATATACACCTACAAAATAACAACATTTCTTTTTTTTCCCATTAATTATTAGCTATTATTACTATTTAATTAGGCAATAATCAAATGTTCTTTTAACGTTTTGGACGTTCTCGTAACGTTTTAGAAACGTTTTTAAATGACGTTCTTACAACGTTTTTGACCTTCCACAATAAAACGTCCAGAAAACGTTTTGAGGAAACGAAACGTTCACAAAACGTTTGGAGAACGTTTTTTGGCTAGCTGGGTATATAAAGGCAAATATAACACAGTATTATCAAAGCAAATTGGAATATGATGTATTTTTCAAGAGACTATCTATTAGAACATTGTCAGTTGCAACTAAAAACTATGAAGAGTTTGGTCTGTGAATTTGCTGCCCAAAATTTTAGATGTGGAAAGGTTATTTATAGGGCGATGTTGTGATTGGTGACAATTTCATGTTACAAAGTTGCAAATCAAACTCTTTTGGTATCAATATCTTACCATGTTCATATCTCGCCACAGCCTCTCAATCCTCTCATTATGCACACTTTTCCCAGTTATGAAACACCTATTTCCCGTGCCACGCTTCTCCAACATGTAGGTGCATATATCCCAGTTTTCCAAACCCTTGTCAGTTCTGACACGCTGAGGCAGTCCAAATTCAGTCACACCTTTCTTGAATAGGTTCAATACTGTTGGCGCTTTGTTGTTGTCACTACATCCGAGGAAAGGTATTATACGGCTATATCCATCAATGCAGCCATGTATTACCAGCCTCCACCTTAAAAAAA
>JAMKCH010036203.1:0-14687 GCA_023653785.1 Ophioderma brevispina
CGTCCCAAATGCAATGAAACGCATTGCGCCAAGTTCGATTCTTCTGCGGGAAAACGGCCGTAATGCATGAACGCATCGCTCCAAGTTCGATCTTCTGCCGGGAAAACGGCCGAGTGCAATGAAACCATCGCGCCAAATTCGATATTCTGCCGGGAAAACGCCGGAGATGCAAGATTAACACGCATCGGCCAAATTCGATCTTCTGCCGTAAAACGTCCGATATGCAATGAAAACGCATCGCGCATTCCTCCGGAAACGCCCAGATGCAACGAAAAACATCGCGCTCATTTCTCCGGGAAGACGGCCCAGTGCAACGAAAACCTCGCGTCATTCTCCGGGAATACGGCCCAGATGCAATGAAACGCAATGAAGTCATTTGCGCGACCAAAATGTTGTTGAGCGGCCCAGATGAAACGAAAAAGCATTTCCTTTCCCGACCGTACATGTTTTTCGTTGCCTCTCTTTCCCTCTCGCCGTGTTAGGGTTATATTGAATTCATTGAAGCAAAATATTTTTTGTTGGTATATACCAAATGTGACAAAGTAAACCAAACATAACAACGAAACTCAATAGAAGGCATTTTTTGTGGTAACGCAAGGTTCATTGCATTGGAAAACTACAGCCCAAAACCATCGTGTGTTTTTCAAGATTTTAGAACCCCAAGATTGGCGTGATATTAATTACCGGCACAATGTATCACAAATCTGTAATTCCGATTTCGCTTATGGCAATACTCGTTAGTGCAAACGTCCAATTTTTTGGAGTTCATCCTGTTCTTACAAAAGTGTGTTAGCCCTTTAGGCGGACCAAAAAATATGTGTTTACGGGCCCGACCAACCCAGATTTGCATTTTTTTTTGGCATAAAATTATAAATTTGGCTCATTATTTTTCAGATATGTTTGTGGCAAAATTGTTCAATTTTTCTCAAGATTTTGTTCCTTCAGATTTTGGTGCTATTATAATTTAGCCAATTTACCCTCCGCCCGACCGATCCTACTTGAAATAGCTTAATTTCTTATCACATCATTTTAGTTTTGTTGATAATTTCCATATTTTTTCTGATCGTTCCTACCATAGGCTACCCTGTTTATCAATGTAAGCGTCCTATTATAAAAAAACACAATTTAAAGCGAGGCCAAGTCCATTATATTCCCTGGACGTTGAATCGTGCTACCTTACGTAATTCCATCAAATAGGCACACTAGCTTGGTGCACTGATTGAGCTATTTTCTTTATCATGCTGACTGTGATTTTTTACGTGTATTAGTAACCATTGATTTTTTTGGCCCTTGCCCGCAGAGCTAAAAACATTCAGCCATTAACCCTCTAAGTATCTTGTCAGCTGAAAGAAACCTTGTTTGATCACCAGGTATTCAACTTTTAAATACTTTTTTTGCAGAAATTTGGGGTGTGGTGCCCATGAGTTATCACATCTATAGAGAGACAAATTATGGCATCATTCATTTCTCAATGATGCCACACCCCAAAATTTCTGCAGATAGATAGTGAATTTCTGCAAATTAGTATTGAATTTCTGCAAACGAGTATTGAATTTCTGCAAACGAGTATTGAATTTCTGCAAACGAGTATTGAATTTCTGCAAACGAGTATTGAATTTCTGCAAACGAGTATTGAATTTCTGCAACAAGTATTTAAAGGTGTATTTTGTGATATCAGCACTTTCTGTTTTATTCATTGTTCACTCAGGCCTTGTCTTTTGAAAATCGCTAGTGAGTGAAAAAATGACCCTCAAATCATTTAGGTGAGCTGTAGGTGTGTGGTATTATGCACTCTGGAGATGCTTAGGCGAGCTTTTTTTAAAAAGAAATTTGAATTGCTTATTTCAATCTGCAATACAACCCAAACCCTGTGCATGTTTAGTACGCCTGGCAACAGAGAAATTTCAAAACATATCGAAATCTGCAGGGGGGAACAATTATTTGAATATTGCAATAAAAATATTGAATATCTGCAAATAATTATTGAATACCTGCAAACAATTATTGAATATCTGCAAAAAAAATATTGAATATCTGCAAATAATTATTGAATACCTGCAAACAATTATTAAATTTCTGCAATGAAATTCTGCAAATTTATATTGAATGGGTTTATTCATAAATGAAAAAGTACCTCTAGCTTATGTTATTTTGACACGGTGCATGAAGGGATGCCTCGTTGACACTCCAACTGTTTGTCGCTGAGCATCATGGGCAGAGAAAAACCAGGGGAGTCGGAGCGATGTGGCAGGATCATGGATTTTGGCTTACTGGCACAAGGCAGACAACAGGTAAAAAGAGCAATTACTATATTGGCCTCAAATTGTCAAATTCCATAGACTCAAAATGACATCAAAATATTTTTCTAATGCCTGGAAAGAGCCTCAGAGCACATCTCAAATTCAAAATACAATGACTTTGATTAAAATTGATAAATCTTTGGAAATAAAGGATTCATTTAATTTTCAACCTGTATAATTTGCAATACAGGTTAATCATGATCACTGGTGGGGGGGGGAGAACAGCAAGCAGCATAAATGCTACTAGTAATCATGTAAAAAACAATGTATTTTTTCTTCTCTGGCAGACCTCTCAACAGAAAAAGCAGAGGATCTTGAGTCTTCGTCCAGTCAACATCATAGGGTCTAGTCCCTCCCTCTACAAACCTTACCCACGTCATCTGCAAATAAAACAAATCGCAGATAAGCTGATGACGTATTTCAAACCCAATCTGATCATCGGAGGAGCAACCACAAAAACAGGTGTGTGTGTAAGGCGGCATTTATGCTAACCTTTAGAATTCTAAACTAACAATTATGCCCTACACGTATGCTGTTACAGGTGTACCAATTCACACAGCTGGTTTTGGAAGTCTCATTTATTTATGACAAAACCAGATAAAAAATAATATCAACGTGACCGTTTTTGAAAACTATTGGATTATTTATTCCACTGACTACATCCTGTGTAAAGTTTTTACGAAATTCTTCATTTCGGCAATATACAAAATCTGGTTTACAACATCTTTCTATGTGGGAATGGGGCATATAGAGGGCGCTATAACTGGAACTTTTGTTGGCATAGTGGCAAGATTCCCGCATGGATTTTTCTGATTTTTGCAGAGATTATAGCACTTGCATTTCCCTACTTATATCAGTGTCAAATTATGTCACCGCTTTTTTGTTCTCAAAATGTCAATTTGTATGGGTTCAACAGCCGTTGCAAAACCACTCTTTAAAAGACATGCTTTCTGATCACACAGGTGGTTCTGTAACTTCTGTTTAAAAAAAAAAAAGATTGTAAGCTTTCTTTCTGAATTTTGAAACCTTAGATTGTACAGGGGTGGACTGTGAGGGTTCAGCTTCTTGGCAAAGTTATTACCAGCCACCTTTTTAATGTTCTAGATGGTAATTTCCATTGTCTGTAATAGTTTTTAATAGTTTACCCAGCAATGTTTATGATGTCAATAATTCACATGCACTAAAATCATATTATTTTACGATGAGTAAATCACTAAGTAAGAAACGGACACTTCTTTTGTCACTACACGACAACATTTCGGCCAATAACTTAATATATGCCCAGAGAGGTTACGTAGCTTCCCTGTACATTTCACCATAGAGTTTTATTCCGTGTTGACGTCATGGGGAGTGAAATACGACTAAGCCACATGTCGTTCGCTTGCTAATGTCCCCTTTGGTTTTAATATTAAAGGGGCATTCGTGATCCCCAACTCATCCTACCCGGCTTACTCAAAAAAGTTGCGATTTTATATATCTGACCGTTAATCATTAGTAATCCGTGTAACCTAATCTATATGTGCACATTCGGTTGGTATCTTTTCATAAATTTGCATTTGGGGTATTTTCTTTCCATACACAGACAGAAATTACACAGCACAGTGGCATAATGGGACGTTAAACAACAATTGCTCATAACCCGAACAAACAGCTAGGGATAACTAAAATTTTGTTGATAAGCTTTTCTCAAGATATCTAGTGAAACAATGAATAAAACAAGGTGCCGGAATCACAAATTCACCTTAGTGAAATGTTATTTGGGAGGCTCCTGTTTGCCATGGTAATCAATGAAAAGTCAGAGAACACCTCTAGGGCAGGGTGTGTCCACCTGCGGCCCACGGGCCATGTGCGGCCCGCTAAGAGCTCATTGCGGCCCTCGAGGTACTTCCCAGAAAAAAATAAAATGCATTATTATTTAATAATAGATTTAAAAAACAATGTCATTTGAATTAGTTTAATTACCCTCAATCGATCGTCCGAACTTCTCTAACATTGTTTGAAAATTAGTCCAATTTCATTTTCCAAATTTGCTAAAAGGGTAATAGTTTCGTTGGGAAATGGACATTGTGTGGTTAATTTGGCCCAAAATCCTGCATCTCTGTGCTAGCTTGGGTCCTATATACTTCCACACTCCTCGTAGGCACGTCCATCAACCAACTTGAGAGCCTCCCCATTACTTGCTTGCGGCCCGGAATAGTCGTGAATCAACCAATGCGGCCCTGCGTCAAAAAGGTTGGACACCCCTGCTCTAGGGCATGACAACACTAGAACCTATCTCAAGTCATGGGCAAACTGTACATGGCTGGAAAAAAAAAAAAAAAAACAAAAAAAAAAAAAAAAAAAAAAAAAAAAAAAGAAAAAAAAAAAAAAAAAAAAAAAAAAAAAAAAAAAAAAAAAAAAAAAAATAAAAAAAAAAAAAAAAAAAATAAAAAAAAAAAAAAAAAAAAAAAAAAAAAAAAAAAAAAAAAAAAAAAAAAAAAAAAACAAAAAAAAAAAAAAAAAAAAAAACAATTCGGCATTTGCCGTCCGAGCGCTTCATTCAGGACTGTATACTATCCTAACTTCTGTGGACATCCATGTAGTAGCACTTGGGTAGTCAAGTGCCTCAGTGACTTCCTTGGGTAGTAAGGCTACATGATCAAACTAAATGTGCTGTGCAATTTCATAGAATGTTAATTTAAGTACTTTTCATCACCTCCATTCCTTTCCAATTTTGAATATAATTTATAATTGTGCTCTATTAGTAGGAATATACGAAAAGTTTATCGACTAGATACTTTACATTTATGTCAAATCTGATGAAAATCTTTAATTTTATACATTATCAAGCAATTTTGCTTATTCCAAACTTTTGGGTTGAAGGATCAACTCTACTGTAAGGTTTTTTGTATAGGGAAAGATGAGTCATAAGTGGGACATGGTTCATGCCTATGACTCACGCCCAGCGTGTGTTTAAATACACCTTTAAGTCATCAATATCATTTTAAAGAATATTAAAAAAAAAAAAAAAAAAAAAAAGAAATGGTTAAAATATAAGAAATGTATCACAATGTAACAAATGTCACACCTGGGACACCATTTACATCATGACAACATTGAAATCCCTTATACTATAAATGTTTGATGCAACCGTTTTTGTAACGTATTTTTGACCCCAATGTACAGTTACTGTGTAAGTGGGAATTTTCACGTACAGATTTTTTTGCTATTTTAACAGTTTTTGCCAAATGCGCAAGAATATAATTTTATGGTTTGACATCAATGCAATACCACTATTGGAAAAAGTTTATTTTCGCGTTTTATGTTCACTTGCAAACTTCGCGAACATAAAAACCTCGCAAAATTTCCACTTATTATACAGTAAAAAGTCAGAATAAGCTAACCCATGTATACGTATGTAAAATTAAGCAACCAAAACAGGTTAGCGTGGAACTGGACACTGTGTCCTAACTTCATGAATGACCCAAAAGGGAGTTGCCGTTGGTTTATTCTCTGTGCCTCTTCACTGGTCTTGATTAACTGTGCAAAATTCTTTTTTTTTTTTCGATTGACTGTAAGTAAAACACAAGGAAAGCACCATCAGTATTGAGGAACATTACGGCTAGATCATGAGGATGAGGAGCATTGAAATGCTGGAAAATAATGCTTCTACCAATCAGTACAACACTTGTGTACTTCTGCAACACACTCACCAGAGCCAACATTGCAATTCCAGATCATTCCTGTGTAGAACCAGTTTGACCAAGCGGCCTTAGCTTCTTCTCCAATTATGATGATATAATTGTGATAATCTCCCATTGAAAATACACCAGCAAAAAAATTGTCCTGAAATAACAAAAGGCAATCAATCGAACCCCAATCAACACTAACACTACCATTTTTGACATGTCAAACGCCAAATCTGAGCAGATTTATCATTGCAATATCCAATTCCCAACTTGAGAGAAATAACAACAATTGGGCATCCTGCAGCAACTACCAGTACAGGCAAACCCTTTGAACAGTGATGATGATAGCTTTTGCTGTGGAGAAGGTTTTAATTGTTTTCGGACAACAACTTTCAGACAAAGCAACCAGTACCAGATCCAATTCTATTTCTGTCCTTGCATGTAGGAGACCTAGCTCTCTTGAAGAACGCTGCTCCCCTCCCTTCTTAATCCGCTGTATCGTACAATTCAACTTCCACCGTAGGAAATTATGAAAGTGCCCCTAGCAGTGTGGTTCACGACATGTAGAAAATATAGAGCATGGAATTACACTTGGGGTTGCCAAGGCAACCTGGATGGCGGAATTTGCCAAATTCAACAAACTCGAACATCTGAAAAACTTACGAAATGGTCCGACAAATCAAATGGCAATACCAGAACAACGAAGGTTGTGAATATTTAGAGTGACATCATCATTAGACACAGAAGAATATGAAATTGATTTGGTGCTGATTTGAAGAGACTTGCATGTTCGGGTAAATTCAACATGCCTCAGTCACCAAGAACGGCAGAGGCTGGCAGACAATTTATCCGTCAGTCAACTGCACAGGGTCAGAGGTTGAGGATTCAGAATTCCCATGCAAGAGACTCAAAAGGTCACAAGGTTTTGTTGATGTCCAGAAAAAATGGCAGCAAATCCAAGAGAAAGATTTTGTTGATTGATTCGGAAGGTGAAAACTCTGAAAATGATGGTTCTTTTAAGTAGCCATACTCCAAATTAGTAGAAAACACTTTGAAAAGCTCATTCGATGAATGAATCCATTGCTTTTGAAAACAAAATCACAATATTAAAAGTAAAATGGAAGATGCTGTGGTAATTCCTGTCAAAAAACCAATAGAAAAGCAAATAAACAACCAAATTGTGTTCAAGGATGAATGTTTTTCCTCTCTAAGAACATAGATCACTAACCAAAACTCCGAATTATCCTCTTTCAGATGCTCAAAATAATTCAGAACTATAAAATAGGTAATCCAAGAAGATCCTGTACGTGGACCAGTGTACGTTAGAAGATCACAAAGCACCTTGTTGATCCGATTCATAATTTCCTGTTTCGTGTAATCGCAGGTCTGCCAACTCTAACCTCTAGGCAAGGTGTACTAAACACTGCAATAGCCCACTTGATGCTTCAGTAGATTGGACACGTTTCCACAAAATATCAATTGCCCCAAAGAGGTAGACCGTAAAAGTCAGGCTGGGTAATCGAGACTCTGACTTTCCCGTAATATCTTTTGAATCGTTTCACGTCAGAGAAGGTAAGTAACTGGACACATTTTGTCATCAAACGGTCACGCAAGTAAGAAACCCATACAGATTAATCCTAAGAGTGGCTATCCATAAACAGGCATCATGATCAAGTGGCCCGCCTTGATAAGGAAACTGCTGCTACAGTTAACGTTGTTGATAGTGTCAGTGATGATAGATGATGATTACTGTTATCGTAGACTCGGGTGGTAGTGAAGCTACTATCCCATAATTTACTTTAGACTCAATCGGCGTTATAGGTTAAAAACTTTAAAAGAACGAACATAACAACTCCTTTAGTTATTCTCTGTTTTTGTAATATGCAAAGATATCCAATGTTTCGATGCCATGACTGCCAGCAGGGTCTTGTCGTGCCTCAATCCTCCTCGTGTGATACGGTACCAAAGCCATGATTTTTTGGGTATTGCTGAAACAAATGGGTAACAATTTATGCATTCATAGACATAATTTAACCTACAATATTATTAAAAACATAAACTAACAAAAATAAAACATTTAATTTATTTAATTCTTAGGCCTACAGCTCAACTTTTGCCTCTCTTTTCTGCTTATGAAGAAAAGTAATTTATAGTGCGAGTAGCTAGCCCGCACACACCTTGCAGTACACTCCATATTTTATGGCAGTTTATAACAGATACTACAATCTTGTTCATAATTGTTGGAACCTCTGTGCCAGATTTGGTTCCCCACCCGCCCCTCAATTCATTGTTGCATAAGCCGATACCTGGGTCAATTTTGTGCATATATTTCAACTTGACTTGGGATGGGAGGGGGAGGGAAGAAGACAATGGTACTAATCCTTATCCCTGCATGGCTGCCATATTAATAAGTGTTCCAAGGACTTATGAACAATAAATTGTTCACATCGTCACATCGCAGTGAAAACAAAGGGGAAGCAAATTACGTCTTTAGGGTTCCCTGCCATCGCATGACACTCTGCGTGCATCAGCACGCATCGAGTTACGCGAGTTGTTTCTGGGCATATTTTTGTCAGAACTGGGAGTGTTCCGCTTCTGCTATATATGATACGGGAATATTACTTGGTCTTTACTCAGGAGAGCCCGAGTAATACTGAAATATCTCAAGTGTCTATTAACAATGCAATAACTGTATTCATGTTTACTGAATGATCCGTTTACCATGTCGCATTTGCTGTGATATTGTTTTGTCAAAATTAGTGGGTGGTGTTTAGCTTATATTCAACCTTTGGATTTTTACTCCCTGATTCCCACTGCTGTATAGGTTAAAACCTAAAGGATACATTAAGTTACAAAAGCAATTTATACAAGGGTGGTTCAAAAAAAAATCCCATGCTTAAAGGAGATCCAGAAAAAAAATTTGTGAAACTTTTTCACCTTTAGAATGCTGATCAATGTATTAAAACCTGGCCTAAGTTAGGGGGTGGTGTTATTGTTTCAAATTTTGACTTTTAATGTGAGCCCCCCTCAAATATGGTATCCCTAATACAACAAGAATATAAAAGATTTTTTCAAAAGTGCTAACCCCTCCTGTAACATGCCCCTTGAAAATTGTGATGACAAGGTTTCCGAATTTGACAGGTTTCTTGTAGCAGACGACTTATTGGTATTGTTAAGTACAGAAATTCCTCTAATGTGAAGTGCAATTTTACCCATGTAATTTGTTATGTAGGTGTCTAACAGTGTTAGCAGCTAATTATATGATTTTAATTTGTTTGATTAGATCCAATTTAATTGACTATAACCAATTACATAATATTTGAATCTCCAGCATTGATATGTGGCAACTTTGAATATGAAAATGAATTGTTTGGCTATATTGGAGGTCCGGACAGTATATTTCTTCTATTTCTTCAGATTTCACCAGATTCCCTCTTTATTAGCTAATCAAAGACTCAAGATTCAATATATTTTTAGGAAAGGATGGGTACATGGAGGAAACGTGAATCCAATAAAAGGAGATGTCTTGAGGTGATTTCCACCTCGATTGAATGTTCCCTGGTGAGAGTTACATTTTATGAAGCTTCTTTAGACCTAGTTTCCATATCTGGTACTTGAGATGGAAGAAACATAGTCCTACGGTCATATGATTGGTCTTAACTGTGTATAATACTTTTTCTAAGCATATTATAAGTCATGCTTTTATGGATACAATTAAAATTGTAGACTAGAATACCTGGACTTGGTTGCTAAGCAGAGGTTGTCTTTCTTTCGAAATAACTTGCAGTCATTTAACAATAAACGCAAATAGTCATACTCGAATATCGGAATTACCTTTAATCTAAGGAGTTAGGGAAATAATATCCTTTCGGATAATTGATGCCTTAAACAATCGTGTAGTGTACATCAGTTTGCTCTTTTCAGAACTGACCTGAGTAACAAACACTTTCCCAATAGATGGTCGGCATGCCCAACAAACTAACATTCCCCGATATTTTTTTAAGTTTAAGCCTTTCGGTTGAACCAAATGGGAGGTAGTGCCGTATAGTTACATCACCACTGTAAAACCGATGATATATGCCATTAATACATGACCGCCATAAAAGAAACTCAAATATTAGTGATACCATTGTAGTTGCATACAGGTTTAAGGTACTGTGTATGTTCAGATTAGTTTGAATGATGGCATTCGTTTCAGTAGAAGATGTGACAAGTACATAGCTGCCCAGGACCTTGATGAGACCAGTCAAGCAGCCGCACGCCTTGTATCTTGAAGGTGCATTATGCATGGACACACCTCACGGTCACTTCCCTCAAAACAAAGCGGTCTTTTTCAGGCTTCAGAATGATCACAAGAAGCTTCGTATATAGCAACCTATGCTAACACATTAAGGTCTACCTTAGTCAATGTTACATCAAAAGAATACATGAGTGACTTTTTCCAATGAAAAAAAAAGCTGTGATCCTTCTTTAGAGCTAACAGTATATCTTCAGTTTGGGATCATAATTGAAGACTGAAGGGAAGTTTATATTTGTACGCTTACTTTTGGACACTGTAGCCTATTTAGGACCTAATTAATATCTTAAATGTCGAAAAGTTACGAAAACATTTAAAAGTATAAGGTTTGTACACTTTTTAGTTTACCATGCACTCAATTACATATGATCGGCAAAATCTTTAGTTCATAACTATCCAATATATCCCCTATAGAAATACACTGTGCAAGTCTTCCGAATTCAGCAACCTTAATTAAAAACTTTCAGAGGGTATGTACCTGGGTGTTTGCCCACCATAAATTTATTTTTCATTTGTTATATTCATTCATGTTCAGTAGGGTCCACTACATATTTTCATGGGGGCCCCAGAAATTTCGAATTATCACACCCCCCTCTTAAAGTGAGTAAGTAAGCTTACGACCCATCTTTTTGCATTAAAGATTGGTTTTCTGTTTTGCCCCACAGAAAATCCAAGTATGCTTTCTAATAGGTAAGTTCGTGGTCAGTTTTTAAAAAAATAGTTTTTTGGTTTACTATGTTATTTGATTGACAAATAAACCTTTGAAACGTTCTTGGTAGGCAATCTATAATCGATCCAGTGCAATCCTCATAAAATCTCCTTGTGTCCCTTAACTGCATGTCCTGATAGAACTAACTTGCCAAGCCCCACTTGTGGGTTTTGGGGGTGTTAGGGTTAAAGATACAGAATCTCCTCAAACCCACTCAACTACAACCGACTCAAAGCTGAGTGAACTTGAGTGAAGATACAGAATCTCACTCAAAACCCACTCACTACTCAAAGCTATAACCAATAACACTACATGCACTATGATGTCCCCACTCATTTTGGTTTACGCTTCACTCAAATATCACTCAAAACCCACTTTAACATCCCAATTGTCCCACTCGAGTGAATTTTGGTGAACATTGGAGCGATCACTCAATGTTTGGCAAGAACTTCAGTCCTTACTGTACACCAACCTCCCAAAATCGTTTCAAATTTTCTTATTTACATGTATAGGCCAAGTCCTAAGCATGCTCAGGTTAAACAAAATAAGAGGGGTCATAGAGAATAAAACATTGTCCACATGTACGGTATATGCTTTTTTTTTTTTTTTAAAGGTGCAAATCTTATTTCATCTTTACATAACTCCTGTATAAGTATTATTAGGTGAAATTTTACAATCAAAAAAAATGAAATAAATTTTGTTGTCCCCATTGCAAATCCAATAACTATGATTTGCCATTCTTTTGCGTGAACTTGTCATGTTTTACATTATTGTCACAAGGCAAGATGAAAAACCATTATAGAACCATTGTGTGTCCTAATTATCTAAGAAAGTAAAAAGTGTGCGTTTCATTCGTGTAACTTGATATTTTTGAGCTCTTTACTCTTAAACCATTGAGAACCATTAAAAATGAATTCTCATTTCACTTATGGGTGTCCCGAAAAAATGAAAATCCGAATTTTTGCACCTGAGTAAAGTTTTCTATGAAAAAAATCCCTCGAATGGTTAAGCTGAGATCTTATTTTCTTTTGGTAGAAAAATTGTGAAAGTTCTAAATTAATAGGAAATTCAGAGCCTATGATTTATATTGAAATGTAAGCATATAAATCACCTTTTGTTTTCACCTTCAAGACTTTCTGTAACCCAATAAAAGGTGCAATATATATTGGCATGTCTATCTATATGAAATTACTACATGACAGAAATATGGATGCCTTGAAATTCTCTTGCACCTTCTTAAATCCCATCCAGATGCAAACCATACGGGGGGGGGGGGGGCACACTGTATTGGGGTGGATATGATGCGTGAACCAAAATTGCAACACTAAACAAGTATTTCCAAAGACTCTAAAAACATTACCCGAAACATTGTGTTTGACTGTTTTTGCTACACTAAAGAAGTATTTTTGTCAGTTTGCTACCCTAAACAAGTACGCAATGCTTGTGTCGTTAATTGGAGTTGATTAAATTCCCTAAACCGTAAACACAATTTCAGGGTAAGGAAAAAACATACCAGTTTTTTCCACATTGTGCGGGTTTGACCCCCTAATCAATGTAGCGCGTACATCGCCCTGTTGGAAAAAAGAGACCTTGTTACATGTTTTCTTGTTCACGCATCTTATCCAACTTTGTTGAATTTAAAGTGGCCCCCTGGGAAACCCAGCTACATCAAAGATCAATTAAATTGGTATTTCTAGTACTATGTATAAAAATAATATGTTTTGTATGTAGGTTTACTTGAGAATTCATTTGATTTTCCAACGTCGTTAAAGACACTGTTAGTGATTTCAACCAAAGAGAAAATTTGCAACTTGAAGTAGCTTAAATGTGAAAGATAAGTAGATAGAATTCACAGGTTATTTTTTCCAACTGAAAATTTGATAGAAAAGAGAGAAACGGGCAGTATTCAAAGATATGAATCTGCATTCAATTGTGTTGAAATAAGCATCCGTACGGAAGAGTGGGAGTTGGAATGACTTAAAATATCTAACTTTTTTCCTTATTTGGTTATTTTTGGTTTTATCACTGATTTTGATGTTTATTGATTTTCTGAATTTGGCAAATCCTGATTAGTCCTTAAAATGATTTTTTTTTAAATCACAGGTCATGGCTAATTTCAGGTGTAACTGATACATTGCCTTTAAGGGCAGTGTGAACCTTGGTTTTCCGAGTATCTATTTTGGTTTGTAACTTGCAACAAATAATTTGCTTATGTATGTAAAAGTATACATGTCTAGAAAGAAAATTGGCTGATGAACCCGATGATGGCATCAGATTAAGTAAACTTTCCTATTGGACGAAAAATACTAAAAAACACGATTTTGCCCCAAAATTTTTCAGACAGATAACAAAAACAATTTGAATTTTCAGGATTACCTTATGTTATTTTTTAGAAACAAGAACAAATTTGTCTAGGGACAATTTTTTCATTTTTTAAAAATATTTTTTTAATGCAGCTTTTGTCAAAATGTCAAAAAAGTGTAATTTTTATGTTCTTTCTCAAAATGTGAGTATATATATGGGAGAATTTCTTTAGTTAGAAATCGAAAAATGAAAAATTGAGAAAAACCGTCGTGGAGAAGCCAATGCTACGTAGGAAAGTTAACTTACCTTTTACTTCGGTATTTGTGGAGTTATCTTGTCTGAAAATTTGCCAAATTTTGCGAAAATTGAACATTGAGAAAATCCTATGTTTTAGAAAAAGTGACTTAACGCCATTTCAAAGTGTCTCTTCTCAAATAACTTTATCTTTGAACTTCAAAATGAGTAGATGTTTGTTGGCAAGTGATCACAATACATCTTTATGCACACTATTGAATCAAACATATTTTGTCTCTAACTCCACAGAAATTAGAAGAAATTTCCCAAATTCATTTGTCTAAATTAAGCGCTTGTTACATTTTCAAATATTATTTTTCGTTTTTCCAAGTGGCGTTCGCCCAAAAGTACATTAAAAACACGCATACGCTTCATTACGCAGCAAACATTCACCACGCGACGCGATGTTGCGCCTGACGGCGTGAACTGTGCTTAAATTCCCGCCGGTTTAGACCAAGCGGTTTTTTTACTTGAAATGGTCAAATAGCTGTTTTAAATCGGCAAAAAAAATACAGCTCAAGATTGTCGGCAGTGGAGAACCTTTGTTGGTAACTATTAGAACACAGTTTGATGTTTTAAAATGGTGCAAAAATCAGAAATTCGTGTAAAAAACAAAAGCACCAGGGTTGACACTTCACCCTTAATGGCAAGCTTAAAGGCATTGCAGTATAATGTTATGTTATATTCAATTTTCAAAGGGTAGCTTTAGGTAAATTCATTGTCGGTAACATAAACAAAAACAGATACCTGTAAGTTAAAATGACATTAGATGGTCTGCATTTTTTCAATTCAAATGTTCAAGGCACAGCATGTATTGGGCCAGAGTTTTATCTCTCAATTTTCATTGGGTGAGGGGGAAGATTTTCAGGCCTATTCTGCCGCTCCGTATGGGCATGGTCTGATGGAAGAGGACTTCGTTGAGGGGGGGGGGCTGGGGAGACAAATGTTGACAAATAATCAAGTTAAAAGACACACTTTCTGTAATAAAAACATGTTGCTAAATTTACAGTACATGTATTTACTGGTGTTCATTTTCATCTTGGTCTAGAAATTAGCTCTAGCAAAAATTATGGGGACAAATGACATGTGGGATGGAGGACAGGTCAACTTTTGGC
>JAMKCH010036204.1:0-14780 GCA_023653785.1 Ophioderma brevispina
TTGTGTGGAACCTAATGAAAACGGCGTTGAAACAAAGCTGAAGTGACAAAATGGCCGCCATCTGGGAAAAAAGGTGAAAAACCACTTTCCACACATGGCACTTAGTTGGCGTCATTATAACAAAGATTGATTACATTGTCAAAACAGTTAACAAAGCACCCTGGGACTTGGTATTTATAAACTCTTCTGTGAAAAACTTTCTAAGGGTAAATTGCCTATTTTAGAGCTAAACACCCACTGAGATTCAGCTTTCAAAAGATGATTAAGTGAAGCAAGCCGCTTTTAATTTAAAAATTCCTCTCCCACATTCAATCCAACTGAATTATTTTGTAATGGACATAATTTTTGAAAGTGTATTTCGGGTACTTCTCTTTGGCCCAGTTTCATGATTAAAATATTCTTCATTCATTTTCAAAGGGTAAACAACCTCACAACAAACTTGAAGGGTGGGGCCGTAGTTAGTTACTTGAGTTGGCCTACGTTCACACAAGGGTATTGATTATTGTAACAAAGATGTCCCAAGACTTAATTTCTAAATGAAACGAGTGAAAATTTCACTCAAAAAGAGTGAAACTCTTTTAAAACCACGCCAAAATGAGTGGTTTGTACTTAAAAAAGAGCAACTTCCCACTCAAAAAAGAGTAATATCACTCCCAAAAAGAGTGGATTCCACTCGTTTTCGTGGTGTTCTTCGTTCACTCCTCAAACGGTGGTACTTCGTTTAAGGGTTGATAGAGGGTCCTTCCTGCACCTATTTACAGCTGCAGCATCGTTTTAGCGTGAATACTTACGAACTTCACTATATGTGCGTCGATGATGTTTGAGATGCGTCTTACCGCGAGAGCGTGGTTTCGTGAAGTTTTGCGTTCGTTCCTGCAGTTTTGGATTATTAGTGGCTTTTTGGTTAACGGATTTTTTCGGGTTAATTTAACAAAAATTTGCTTAATAACATTAATTACTAAAGAGTACTTTTTACCCACTTAAAAACCCAACATTTCGGAGAACCAGGAGAATCGAAGGAAAGTGTAAGCGCATGTCCAATTGAGGGTCGCTGAATTTTTTAGGTTCAAGAGCTCTTCAAAAATAAAAAAAATATCTCACTACAAACCTTGCGGGCTGATGAATAGCGAACCTTGGAATAATGAACCTTAGAATATCGAGAGGACCCCGCAATGAAAATGATGAATTATAGATACTTTGAAGCCGCGGTGCCACGATTTCACTATTTCTTAGAGAAAACATTTTTCATTTCCACATTTTAGAAACCTGGATTAAGGCCGAGACCGAAAAAAAGAAAACCCTGTTTTACGGGCGAGAGGACCTTTGGGTAGGGTCCCGGTTCGGTCGGGCAAGTTTTTCTTTTAAATTTTTTTTATTGTCTGGAGCTCAAAATTGGCTAAAATAGCCCCAAATCTGAAAAAATCAAGAGAAAAAAAATGAAATTTTTAGAAAACAAATTTTCTAAAAAACATGTGCCAAAATTGATAAATTGGGACTAAACACAGGCGTGATTTGACAGATTTTTGGAAAAAATAAAAAAAAAAAAAATTCTGCAAAGCTGAAAAACCAGGGTCGATCGGGCCCGTTAAAACAGGGTTTTTTATTTTCGTCGACTCACCAACAAACAAATTGTCACAGTACGACTAAATTTCTTGTGTTGGTGGTGAAGACACCAATCAAATTGTTTGGCAACCTTTAACCTTGAAACTAAAATTTGATCTTATCATAAATTGTCTGCTTCAAATCAATTGTTATTAAAAAAATTTGGATGGCGAACCTTTTGAATTCGGAAAAATAGAACACGCGCCCGGTATATGCATGTGTTTCGGAAATAGCGAAACATTATATTATCTGGAAAAGCGAGCTTTCTTAAAACGTGGAATACGACCTTATTACTATTCGCAAAAGAGGATTCCTTTACATACAAATTCGATAGAAACCCGTTCCATGTTTCGGAATAGTGAACCTTTTTTAATATATATATATTTGGGAATTGATTCTCCACTTTTGAAGGAATTGTGTTATATTCTAACGTTTATGCCACTATAGAGTTCAATTTTTAAGGAGAGAAATCATTACAGTGTAGTGAAAAATTGAGATACTGTTAACTTCTATCATAATCACTGTTTGGTGGGTGATGTGCGTGATTACCTGGTGGCTAGGTTTGGTGCGTAGGGACGTAAGAGTGCGGGATGCGCCCACAACAGTAACCAAGACGACTCAAAATGAAAAGGTGTATTTTTGCGTACATTTGAAGTTTTAAAGAAAACTAGTCGGTGACCCCCTCTTTGTATTGATGCGCCCCTTCAAGATTGGCATAGACTTTAAATATTTTAAAAAAAAAAATCTGCCCGTCAGAAGTTTATTTTGTATGAGGAAAATGGAGTCTTATCATTTTACCAATCGAGCTCTGTAAAATTTTCCCGGAAAAAAGGCGATTTTGACCACGTCATACCTCAAAAAAACTAAGTCAGTGACCCCCAGTTTTTATTTCAGATTTTAATGTACACGATGAAATACCATATATTGAAAATAAAGAAAATCTGGCTGTTAGCTTTATGATCCTCTATCACCCTAACTCCTCAAACGAGTGGAAATCGCTCTCTTTGGAGTGATTTTACTCTTTTTGAGTGTTTTAAATTTTACTCTTTTAAGTACAAATCACTCAGTTTGGAGTGGTTGACAAGAGTGTCACTCTTTTGGGGAGGGAAAATTTTCACTCGTTTACATTTAGAAAGTGGTTTTTGACTATTTTTCTCTACCCAGCCGCTATTTTGTTATTTGAGCTCTGTTTTCAACGTCATTTTCACGTAATAAATATCTTGACACGAATTTGATATGTCCACCCACTTTTGAGAAATTTTAAGACAAAAAATGTAAACTTTTTGGACCACTCTGTAGGTATGATCAACGTTTTTATCCCTTATCCCCCTGGCTTGAAAAGCAGAAGGGGGATCATGCTATCAGTCAAGGCGTCGGCGGCGGCGTTGGCGTCCAACACAATCTTGTGAACGCGATAACATGAGACCCATAAGGGTTATGGTGATGTAACTTGGTGGGTGGGATCGGACTGCCATGCCCTTCATCTGATTAGATTATGGGCGTGGCATATGCTAATTAGGTACCTAATTTGCATAATTAATGAGTTAATTTCGGGTAAAACCGCTCCCGCCAGGGGGATTTAGCGGTTCGAGAACCGCGACGTGTATTTTTAAAAAGTTGGTTTAAGTTTTGTTTGAACTAAGGATAAGTGTTCATGGAAAGTTCGTATATAAAGCTGTCTGGTGTGGGTACGCGAGGGGTATCCCCCTCCCGCGCAGAGCAAGGAACCCTTGCGATGTTCGCTTTCCAAAACATTTTCCCATGCAAATTTGATAGAAACAATTTGAAACAATGCTTATAGCTATGATCAACGGTTTTAAAAAGTAAAATATAGTTGAAGGGAAGTGTCAATGGATAGCGTCGAGCTGCCATCAAAGTGCGGAACCCCTGCAATGTTCACTCTTCAAAACACATTTTCTTATGCAAATTTGATGGTAACAATATTATTTTATAATGCATGACCAACCGTTTTGCAAAGCAAAATCAAATTGTTTTAGTTTTTGCCTGATGTAATGCCCGCAATGCAGCATGCGTGTGCCGCGTAAGCGATGTGGGTGTGGGTACGGGCGAAACTTAAGAGTATTTAGTTTTCAAGGCATATTTTCTACTTAATAGTTGATAGACCCAATTTAAGATTGCAATTTATTTATAAAAATAGATATAGGCCTACTTTAAGAAAAGGATAACCTAAACTGGTGTATAAGGCTAATTTTTGAATGAAGCACGTCAAAGTTGGTGCACGGGCCGTTTCATGCATGCGTAAAGGTAGTACAGGATTGGTCGCAACGTTCAATGACAAACTTGTCGTCATTTCTCAAATCTGGAGAAGCCCTACACTTAAATTTGGTCTGTAATTACTTTTAAAAACCGCGCGTAGCGCGGAAAAAATTGAACATTTATGGGTTATAAAGTATTTTCCAATATAAGTAACATGGCAATTTTTTTTCTGTTTCCACGGGGCAAGTTTTTTAACCCAAATAAGGTTTGGTTAAAGTTTTTTTTTTTACTGGATGGGGAAGTTATTTTTTTTTTGCTCGCATGGTGAGTGAAATTAAAAACAAAAATTGAAGTACTAATGGTGCGTCCCTACACAGAGAAAACGCTGTTTAAAACGTTTAAACAGAAAAAAAAAAAAAAAAAAAAAAAAAAAAAAAAAAAAAAAAAAAAAAAAAAAAAAAAAAAAAAAAAAAAAAAAAAAAAAAAAAAAAAAAAAAAAAAAAAAAAAAAAAAAAAAAAAAAAAAAAAAAAAAAAAAAAAAAAAAAAAAAAAAAAAAAAAAAAAAAAAAAAAAAAAAAAAAAAAAAAAAAAAAAAAAAAAAAAAAAAAAAAAAATGAAAGCCTTTGTTCGCTGTCCAAAACGCATTGTTTGATCGAAACAATTTGAAATTTGTAAGTGGTTCACGTTATAATTGGTATGATCAAAGTAAAAAGTAAAATATAGTTACATCATATGTAACATGTTCGTGGAAAGTTCCTATATCAAGCGATACAAGGTGAGAGTGCAGTAAGCTCAAAACCTTTGCAATGTTCGCTTTCCACAACACATTTTCTCATGCAAATTGACAATTTGAAATATTCAATTTGTCCCCTATATAATGCTTGTAAAGTGTTCCATATGTACCCACTTTTAAAATCCTACAGGAAACAAACCAAGATAGGCCCTGCACTGAAATCGGGTCTATAACTCCTTATAGGTGCAACAAAAGACTTTTGGGCATCCATATATTGTGTTACATGTAGTGATTTCATATAGATAAGAAGACCCCAATATATTTCTTACCTTGTATTTGGCTATAGAAATGCCTTGAAAGTGAAAACAAAAGGCGATTTTGATTTGCTTAATTTCAATGTAAAACATAGGCTGTAGAACATAGTCAATTCGAAATTTCACAATTTTTGTACCTAGGAAAATAATTCTCAGATTAGTCATTTCACATGGGGATATTTTTTGATAGAAAGCTTTACATTAGTGGAGAAATCAGAATGTTCATATTTTTGGGAGGCACCTGTTATGTGAAATCTCTCGTTGCACCTTTAAAAAATTTTCCGTATAAAGTAGGTTAAGTGTCATTGTCGCATTGATTTTTTTCGGCGAGTTGGGGGAGGGATGACGGCTCCCTTGGATCCGCCATTGATATTACCTAATTTTTGAATACCCATACTTATTTAAGACCATCGAAACTTAATTCAATTCCACCTTTCGCACGATCTCCCTTCCCCTCTTTCTCTCGCTATCTCTCCCTCTCTCCCTTTATCTTTCTCTCCCTCTCTTTTTGCTCACTCTCTCTCTCTTTCTCCTCTTTCTCTCGCTAGCTTTTTTTTGCTTCTCAAAAAGTGGTGCGGCGATTGCCGCACCTGGCGCATAGCTTGCGCCGGCCCTGGCTATATTCACACACCTGCTAAGTATAGCCATACATTGTAGATTAGGAAACAAGCAAATATAGAATTCAAGGCTCCCTCAGATGCACTGGCCAGGGGCAAATGTTTTGTAATACCTTTATTAAAGGTTTGTGAATTCCATGGTAGCTAATACTAAGCTAAATTACAGATTTTATGACTTTTACAGCTAATATTTTCAGTTGTTTTCTATGTTAAAAATGCATTCTGATAATATAAATAAAATTGATTAAAAATCAAATTGCATGCACACTGTGCATGTAGTACAGACACTCTACATGCACAAAGAAAAAGTTACATGCATACGTGCACGTGTGCACCCAAGTAATTCGAGCTCTGCTGCGCGTGCTTTCTAATAACTCCAAGTCTTAGTTCATCGCAGCCCTGGTTCATCGGAGGTGATAACAAACGTGTCCTCCTATGGTTCGAGGCCGTTTGGCACCCTTTATGACCATTTCTTTTTGGATTGCTTCTAGCATGCAAGTGAAACGAATCTGGCATTCTAAAATGTGCATGTTATTTCCTAACTAGCGGCTACCATTTCAGTCTCCTGCTCTCACTTCAGGTAAAAATTTGGCGCAGTTTATGCCAGTTTACATGGCGGCCTATGGGAATCATCACCACAAAATGGCCGACCTATAACTTCCCCGTCCCGCAAAATGGCCGACTTGTGACGTCAGCGTAGATAGCCCTATTATTCATATCCTGACCTGATTGACCTCCTTGTCCCCATCCCAGAATCCTTGATTTTATTGTGCTGGGATGGGTCATGGAGGTCAATCGGGATGTGAACAACAAGAGTGCTTGAATTATCGAACTCGATCAAAATATTAAAAGAGCCAGGGACGTTCAGAAAAATAGAAATTTGACCAAGCAATTACAAAATTGTGTTCTAATGCAAGAAAATATAATTTGTAATTCATCATATGAAGGGGGTGATCTTGATTATTCTATAATAAAGGCGCATTTCGTGATTCCAGCACCTTCTGTTTTTATTCATAGTTCACTAGATATCCTTGAGAAAACCTAGTGCACGAAATTTGAGTTGATCCCATAGTGCAACGCCCTATTCACTATTATGCTAATAATATTGATGGTTAAAGGTCCATGGCCCGATCGCTAATAGCCTCGTCCCCAGAAGCCCCAGATTTTACCGGAAGTGGTCAACATTTTGGTATCAAAATGAAGCTACTATTTTTCTTATTTACCTTGTGAAATCTTAAAGCCAAATAAAGGATGTTTGGTTTGGAAGTTATGAGCGAAAATGTGCCCCATTTTGGTCGACCAATATTAAATTTACACAGTACTCTATGGGGCTTACAAAATCACGTTTTTAGCTCTCGCATCAAAACGGATTGAAATATCGGCGCGAAACTTTACAGATGGAGTTTTGGAGTGAAGGCCAATCTATCAAGATGAAAACTTCATAAAAAAAAAAAAAAAAAAAAATTACAACGGCAAGTTATCAGTATCGTGAGAAAGAAATGGATTTCATGAGGACAATGAGAAAAATACAGCTTTTCATCTGATATCAAAATTTATACTACTTCCAGTTAAATCAGGGGCCTGCCAAAGACAATTGGCACAAGCAACCTTTAACTATATGTGAAAACTGTTCAATAAATCAATCACTGTGAAAACGACAAAATAGCAATTTCATGTAACACATACATCGTGAAAATACATTGTTATGTGATGCATTTATGCAATAAGTATGTTGAAAACAACAAAATAGCAACCTACCATGAACTGAAAAAAATACATTTGTACAAATACGCACTATACGGAACGGCAATACTTCCAAAATGTATTTTTTTTTTTTTTTTCATTCTGGTACGATGCTAAGAGCCTGCGCAGAAATAATTTCAACAAAATGGTGATGCGGACAATTTAACATTTTGCGAGTAATCATAATTCATTTTTACTAATTAAGCCACTTGAGGCTTGAAATTTGGTGAAGTTGTAGAAGTTCATGACCGTACAAAATACAAGGTGTCAAATATTTTCAAAAAAGTCCAAAATGTGAATACGTAAGTGACGAGCTGAAGAGATGTGAATTTAGCATGCTGTCCATTTTGTTGAGGCCCGAGTATGCGAAGTTTTTTTTATGTGGAGGTATGGGCAAACAAATATAGAAATGATTATTTAATCATCATCAGCCATGGGCGGATCCATACCTGAAAAATGCACAATTACCGGGGGCTGGAAGGTAGTTATGGTAAAAAATTGGCGAGTTACAAGGTTTTGCCAAAATTCCGGGGGCGCGCGCCCCCAAAAGACCCCCTGGATCCGCTAGTGATTATGCAGTATTGTCAAAAAGCAAACAAACTAATCTTTAGTTCTAATCATGAATGAGGGGAGAACGCTCCCGCCAGCCCTCGCAGCAGGGATAAAAGGTAAATAGTTACTGCAGTCCGACCAGCAGATTAGAATTCGGCAATGAAGTTAGTCAATTGCTAGTCACAAGTTGCCATTCTGATGTGTTGGGTTAGTTTCAAAACAGTGCATTTACACCTCTTCTCAGAGTCAAACCACGCAAACTCGATTACATGTAGTGAGTCAAATTAAAGGTGCATTTTGTGATTCCACACCTTCTGTTTTATTCATTGTTCACTAGATTCCTTGAGAAAAGGCAATTCACATCCATCACATTGTGACTAAATGCAATGGCAGATGGAAACATGCATTCAGTGAATGCTTGACTTTTTGGATCTCATGAAGTTCAACTGCCTACTGTATTCCAAGGCCGGTCCTACATGCAGTATTTATTTTCATTAATATTAAATTGTAAAATTGACCCTCCTGAAAATTTTAATATTGGTTTTTTATTAAGGAAAACTGTATCTGTATTTTGTTGGAAATGTGTGAAACATCAAAGTGTAAAGATAGATTAAATCTATCACATCAGAACGGCAATTACAAGCAATTGAAGTTACCTCCGTTGCCGAATTCTGCTGGCTCGACGTAGGAAATTGCTCACTCTTATGCATGCTGGGAGTTGCCACTGAGTCGCTTTCCCCTCAGCAACACGGTCACCATTGACTGTGCATTGCCACTCAGGGCCGGCCTTTCCCCGCCATTTAAAAAAAAAAAAAATTCACCAGTTGCTTATCAGGTAGGGATCCTGGGTGGACCCACAAAATGGTGCATGACTGAAGCTGGCATTTCCTATAGGATGCTAGGGAGATTTGGAATAACAACCAGTCTGAACCAGGAAATCTCTACCCAGTAGAGCCACCCAGGACACCAATCAAAGTATTAGTATTTATCCTAATTGCTCCCACTTACACACACAAGCCATTAAATAATGGACATTTAATAACCATTTTCAAGTGCCAACAATCTCAAGCATTTCATATTTTTGTGAACACAAACAAAATTGCATTTCCATTGTTGAAGGTGCTTGACATTCATTGGATATGCAGTAATCCATTCTGCGTAAAATTATCTGACACCCAGGAAACAGATTCCTATTGAATTACTAGTGATGTCCACTTTCCTGGCTTGTGCCCTAGTACCTGGAAGGGCATCCCTAGTGCCTGGTAGGGCATCCTAGTGCTGGGCAGGGATCCCGAGGAAATGCCCAGAGAAAATTGAACAAGGATTCAAAATGATTGCCGTTGAGACGTCCCCACAGTATATTAGGTAGTTTATCTTGTATCCCACCATGCATAACTTTCCTGAAGTACTTTGGGGTTTTCCAGGAACATTGAGTGTACGTTGGACCTTAACAAATTTGGCAGATGTGTCACTTGAGGTCAAATTTGCGAACCCAGAAGTAAAGTGTACATTCCGGCCATGTTTGGCATTACCTTGGCCGTTTTCCCGTCAGGAGGACAGCAAAAACCAAGTGCGGGAGTTGCACTGTGGACGCTTCTCCTCAGGAGACCTATTGCTGGTGAGACTCAAACGCTATTCCACCATTTTTTCGCTGGAGTGAAACGGCTCACTGGTAATGCAAAGGAATGCAAAGCTCAATTGCGTCCTATTGCCTGTGAGACTTCAGGAGATATTTCATATTGCTTTCCATTGCCATTCGGACGTGTTGTTTGGAGGACGACCAACTGACGTGTAATGTATTTTGCCATTGTTTCTGTGCAGGAAATAAAAGGGGCTTTCATGGATGTTAATATTTATTTTTAGAGCTCTCATTTTATATTGTACCTTGCCATTGTTTTTTGCAGGAAATAAAGGAGGCTTCATGGAAGAAAACGCGTATTGAATGCAAATCATCAGCTGCAGATCTTGTCACCGAAACAGACAAACATGTAGAAGAGCTGATCATAACAACACTAAAAAAGAAGTATCCAAACCACAGGTGAATTGTTATCACTGTCTTTATTTATATAAGGCTTAGTATAAGAAAAGAAATGATTTGATAATAATGATGATAGTTGTCATGTACATAGTATGCTTAGAACATTTACGCTCAACCTTGGTTTGATCATTTTATAGGCAGGTGTGTTCATTAGTTAGAAATATTACTGCAATGGATTTTATATCTTATATGGTTTTCTTTTTGGTAAAAATATGTGGTCTATTATAACATTGTCACATGTTCATTAGGTTATATTGTCTGCATATCTTTTAGTTTGTACGTTGGCTAAAATCAGTGCACTTGCATCATTTGGAACAGACTCATAATGGCAGGCAACCTGTGGGACTTTATGCATTAGTTTGTTGGCAAACTGGAGCTTGCATACTGAAATGCACTAGAATCTAAAAGTAAACCTCCTGATATGAAACTTGCCAGCATGGAAATTCCAATCATAGTTAGTTTTAAGAATTTTTAATGGTCAATACGTATCAAAGACTGTTTCTAATGAGTAAGAACTAGCTATATAGCTTCAACATTAGAAATTGTATCTAGGTGATTGGATTTGTAGAAACCAACTGTGTGTAATTGTGAAAAATGAGAATAATTAGATTTTTCATGTCTACACATCTGATAACTAATGATTTTGTAAAGTAAGGTTAGTTGACTTGATCATAGTTTCAAAGGTTTTTATCTGAATTTTTCATTCTCCTACGTGTCGGGTTGCAAAATTCCCGGGAGAATTTTCATATCGAGTCGGCGAAATTTCCATGGAAATTTTGGGAATTAACGGAAATTTATTTGGGAATTTTAGGAAATTTTCGGAATTTTGGGAATCTTCATTCAAAACAATATTTGAAAATGGTACAAACATAAGGTTCCTTTGGTTCACAGATTAGGTATTACTCCTGTACAACTGAAATGCTGCAGAAGAACATTCAACCAAAATCAGTCATGTTTTAAACACTTAAAAATGAATAACCACAAAATCTTACAAAAATACAGGTTTGGGTCAAGTTTTATTTTCTATTCACTCACTAGCTCACTGGTCTTGTAGTTTGTATCCGTAAACCATTAACCACCCACCCTTGAGTTTACCCAAAGTAGATTCAGTGAAGAACTTATCTTTCAAAATCAACTTTAACTAAACAATGGTTTGGACGTTTCGTAACAAGCATTGAACATTTTCAGTGGAAATTTAACCAATTCAACTAAGTTCAGATTTTTTGGAAAAAGTGGGCGTCCCCCCCACCCGCCCCAACAAATGAACTGACCTTCGGTACTGCAGTATCTGTGAGAAAGGACCAAAAAAAATGCATCGGCATCCCGTCTTTCCCCCCCCCCCCCATTTGCAAAGGTCATGGGTACGCCACTGTTTGGAAATCCAATTTCCACATCTTTTTGTAGCCCATTTTGGGTTTGTTTTTACGTGCATTATTCAAAACCAAAAAAATGAACTAAGTAATGATTAGGTAATAAAATGCCTATTGAAACATTGACATTAAATATTGCCTCCCGATTCAAAGAAAAGTGACTAATATAATTTACAAAGAGACTATTTAAAAAAATTGTGAATATTCATTGTAAGAATGTATATCTTGTGATGAATACAGTATCATAAAATTAAAAAATTTAAATTATACTTGAACAAAAATGACATTAAATATAAGCGTTTTTTGTAAAAATTTTGTAATAAATTATCAAAATGATCTTGGCAGATTTAGGAAACCAATACCAATGAGTTAATCTCCATTTGAGGTAAGCAAAGGATGCACTTTTTAAAAAAATATATTCAAAATGACTTTTCCATTGCCAAAATCTATTTCAAAAAATCTATAAAATCTGTCAAGGGAGGCTTAATAGAAACTATTTCAAATTGCCAACGTTCAAATGCAAATTCAAAGGTCCCTAACACAAAAAATGTATTTACACTATGTTAGTATGTGCAACAGAAAAAAGACCTTTACAAATATCTTTGTGGTAGTATGAAAATGGGAATGAGCATTTGACTCGATGATTTTGGCTAGATTACTATCAAGTGCCCTGACTTGATACCTTTGTTTCTGAAAAAATCTGAAAATAATACTGACATTATAACTAAAAGCATTGTAGCAATATGTTCATATTCTTTAATTAGCACCAAACAGTTACACAATTGAAAGAAAGGCTCAAAAAAACATGGCTTTGATTTTTCCTGTGGACCAAATGTTTTAAAAAAATGTCTAAAACTTAAAAATGCAAAATTGAAAATTCCCGGAAAACATTTTTTTCTCAAATATTAACGGGCCCTTCAAAATCCCGGGAAAGTTCCGGGAAAGTTTCCCAAATTCCCGGACACTTTCCACCCATTGCAACCCTACTCACGTGCAAGGATATTACCGAAAAACATTCCGATAATAAAATTTGGAGTAAAATCGGTCAAGTGTTCGAATATTAGAAGCATAAATGTGTACCAAATTGTCCAATAGAAACATGTGTGTGTGTGCTGTGTCGTCAACCACTTTTTGAGAACATTTTGTTCACCCAACATCAAAAGGAACATACCTTACGGCGGTGCGGAAAATGTGTAGTCTGTGTCACAGACTGCGAAAGATATTATCTAAATTAGTACTCCGCGAGAGATTAACGTCAGTCCGTCATAGCGAATGCATGCAAATGAAAACAATCTCAAATATCTCCCGAAAACGAAGGGGTTATATGGAGATTTTTGCATCAGAGGGTCCGTTGCTATGTTTTGTTTTGAATATGTTATCGTAATGAGTCTGAACCTATAGACCTAGCGAGAAAATTTAACGTTTTTGTAGGTACTTTGGTGCTAGAAAACACGGAAAAGTGAAACACGCAATCGCGAAGGGTCGCCATCCCTTTTCCCCACAATTATCGTAATTGAGTCTGAACCTATAGAACCTAGCGAGAAAATTTAACGTTTTTGTCAGGTACTTTGGTGCTCGCAAACACGGAAAAGTGAACATGCAATCGCTAAGGGTCGCATCCCTTTTTCCCACAATGCCTTTCGGTATTATTCCAGTCTTGAGAATTTTCAAATGCTGGTTTCAATTTACGCCAACTTTTTTTTCAATTTTAGAAACAGGATATATGTATTTACCGGACCGCCGTAACATTACCTGTGCCTGTGAATTTCTTCACATTCTCTAAGTTCTCAGTTTTGATGGGGTAAGTGAGGGGGGGACAAGGTTGTTGATTGTGTCCCCCCATTGTCATCTGATCAATCTGAGTTAATTTCAGATTAATTCTGATGTTGTGTTGTGTTGTGCATTAGTTTTATAGGTGAAGAATCAACAGCTGCAGGACAACAGTGTGAGTGGACAGATAACCCAACCTGGATCATTGACCCAGTAGATGGCACAACTAATTTTGTACATAAGTATGTTGAAATTTGAAGATTTTAGGTAGAACTGATTCACATTCTTATATATCTGAACTTGTTTTAAACCATGTTACATTAAAGAGACACTGGCACATTTGAAAAATAATGTGCCCTCAAGATTTTTCAAAATTTTTGTATGCATTAGCCCTCACCTGAAATGATTAAGACCAAATTAAATCAGCATCCTTATGGGTATAAACAGAACGATCTTATAATTAATGTTGCCGGCGACATTAAGTCAGCAGACGACGGAAATCATCTTTAACACAAGAAAACTCACGCCATATGCATGTTTCCCACGGCATGCACACTGTTTGACTGGTCTGTGACCTTTGTGGTTTTAATATCAATGCATACGAGTCTATGATATTCATGTAATGTACACATTTGCTGATGGAAGACTTAAATGTTAGCCTACAAATTACCTGGATGTCTTTTACCTCTTATTAACGTCCCTATCTGTTTTTGAGTATGTTATTTTTATGTGTAAAATGTATATCTATTCTTCCAATGGCCTAGATTATCATTTGAGAGCAAATTGAAGAAATTTCATATTTTTTGAAAATGTGCCAGTGCCGCTTTAGGGGTGCAATGAGAGATTTCAAGGCTCCATATTTTGTGTCATATGTTGTGATTTCATATAGAGACACTCAATACATGTCTTATCATGTATTTGGCTACAGAAATATCTTAAGTAAAATCAAGGTGATTTTGACATGCTTGTATTTCAATATAATACATGATATGAATTAGTGTTTGCTCCAAAACAAAATTCAAATATCACAGTTTTATGTCATCTGCCTATTTTGGGGATATTTCATAATAAATAATAATAGCAGAGATTGAGCGGACAAGATAGCTCAATAAGCGCTCAACTCCAGTGTATGCTCATCCATGCGTATAGGCGTGCGTTCGAGCCCTGTGAGATCAGCTATCTTGTAATTTCCCTGGACAAGAAATTAACCGCTTGGTTGTCCCGACTTACCCATGCGATATTTGGGAAGCTGATCCCGGCTGCGATGGTTATCTCGATGTATGTTTGCTGATAAGGGAAGCGCTGATCCCATCTGCTGCTTCCCTTGAAATGATGCGAAATGGTTTATGGTATGGTTGGGCCACAGTGATCAGCGACCATTTGTGAAAGCGCTTAGAGGCCAATAGCATAAGGCCCTATATAAATCTCTGCTATTATTATTATTATAATAAATGTGCTGGTAAATTCATGCCAATAAATTCCTGTAAGGGACACCTGATATGTGGAATCTCTCATTGCACCTGTGGGTGAATAATATATCCAAGGTTGGAAGAATTTTCATTGGCTAAGATACTGCTGTTTGCTTTTTTCGGGCCAAGGATGTATTAATGATACTGAAATCCTTTCTATTTTAATTATAGTATGTAGGAGGTTTTTTCCCCAAATTTGAAATTAAAGCAATAATGGCACATTTTTTAAGAACACCCCCATTTTTGTCTCGCCTGAACTTTGTTCGGCAGAGACTTAGTAATCACTTTTCTGTCTGTCTGTCTGTCTGTCTGTCTGTCTGTCTGTCTGTCTGTCTGTCTGTCTGTCTGTCTGTCC
>JAMKCH010036205.1:0-15142 GCA_023653785.1 Ophioderma brevispina
GTGTTCCCATCTTGATGTCATGTCACCGGTAACATGATTTCGCAATGGCAGTTATCACCGATGATAGGCCACATTGATGCATAAAACCTGGTGGTTTTACCGAAAACAGTTTCACTGCAAAGAAGAGGCGCTCGTTCAATATTGTAATCAAAATCTGCATGCTAATTTCAAAACGGTACAGGAGCATTTGGCTGGCTGTACATTTACGGCTATGGTAGAATATTGTTATGGACCAACAGAAGAAACGGTTCCTATAAATTGTTAAGTAAAATGATGAAATATTCGAACAGGGACATGAAATGGTTCACATGATGTCAAGGTCTTTTATTGCTGGTATATTTCCAATAGGTCACCATCGGATCTTAAAAGTTTGTTACACTCATGATTATATTTGTTTGTATTTTGCAATTGAAACTGAATGTTGTTTGATAAGGATGCTAGATCAGCTAAAATGTAAGTCAGTCGTGCTTAGCATATTCAGATGTTGCTTTTATTATGCACAATCTATCGGGCATGTAAACTAGGGAAATTTACAGGATCCGCCACGTTGCCCACAATGAAAAATTTACACATCGGCCTTCAGTGTCTTGTGTAGCAAAAATACTCTTGCTTTTTTTATCCGGTAGTTAAAAAAATAAGCATTTCCTATTAAATAAAATTGTCTTCAATATTATACACTCAACTGAATTTGGCATTACAAAATTGAACACTTAAAGGTGCAACGAGAGATTTCAAATAAACAGGGGCCATAAAATATTGAATGAACTTCTAATTTTTCACTGGTCTAAGGGTTTTTATCAAAAAACATCCCCAGCTGAAAGGATTAGCTGAAAACTGTTTCTTGGTACAAAAAATGTGAAATTTCTAATTTCTTAGAGGAGCAAATACAAAATTCAGCATAGCATATACGTTTTCATTTTAAGTTATTTCTGCAGCCAAATATAAGGTAGATCTATTGAGGGTCTAATCTATATGAAATCAATAAATATCACAGAAAATATAGATGACTTTGAAATCTCTCATTGCACCTTTAAAAATAACAGTGGTACAGCCAAAATGACATCTAAAACTGGTTTTAACTCTTAAAGTGGCACTGGCACATTTTCAGAAAATATGAAATTTCCTTCAATTTGCTCACAAATGACATCTAGGCCATTTGAAGAACAGACATATTTTACACATAAAAAACCAACATACCCCAAAAGCAGAGAGTGACAATAAGGGCTAAAGACGTCCAGGTAATTTGTAGGCTAACTTTTAAGTTTGGCGTAACTTTAAACAACCGATTTGCCTATTTACACGAATATCATATCATATTTGCAGAAATAGCCTTAAAAAACGGGGTTGAAGATAATCTGTGGCATGCTCATTATAATTAAGTTACTTTTTTTTCCAACTAAGAACTTGGAACATATAAAGGAAGAAACCGTCCATGTTCCAACTACGGTTTATCCATTTCAAATATGTGTTGTAAGTAAGTGTCCGTACTGACATTAATGACTAAAATTTCTGATTTTTTAATATGTAAATTTAATTGACAGGAATATCATTTGCAGGTATGTTAGATACCTATACTTGTTATATTTTTTTTTTTTTTAAGTGGGGGATTTTTCATAGAAAAGTGGTCATAGAAGTTTTAATGTTGATGGATTGGCCTTCACTCAAATAAAACCCCAGCTGTAAAGTTTTGCACAATATATTTGATTGAGAGACTAAAACGAATTTTATAAGCCCCTAGAGGTGGCAGTTCATTGTGGCAATTTCTGGAACCGAAAAGCAAGTGGGCACTCCCTGACAGATTTTACAGTGGATCTAGCATTTTTTGCAACACCATTCAAAAGCATTCAGACCGGGATTCCGCATTGTACGTTAGGCTTGTAATAAGATTGATCTGGCAAGTGGGAGATGGATTAGCCGATTAGCCATATACAATAGCAATGGTCTGTGATCTGATGACAACATGCTTTTCAAGTTTGGTAAATGCTGGCAGTAATGTCAGCATCCTTTAGTTCCAGAAATTCCACAACTGCTACTCCCCTGGAACTGTTCCTGTTTTTTTTACAGAATGTCAACCCAAATTGTTTTCCAAACTAGTGGAAGTGATTTTCAGTAAGGGTCGTTTTCATTATGTCCATTGTTTTTCATGCCATTATCGCCAGATCATTATTCCACTGTAACTCATTAACAAAAAAGCCAATGAAGTTCAAACTGAATGAAGTGGTAGCCAGGCCCGTACGCAGGGGGGCGGGGGGTGCGGTCGCACCCCCCACATTCCCACAAAGGGGAAAAAAGATCACTTTTTGCCTATTTTTTTTGGGAAAGGTCCAAAATTAAGAGAAAATATGAGTAAAAAGCCACTTTTTGGTGATAAGATTTTTCAAAACGTCCCAAAATGGTCCATTTTACGTGTTAGGTCCATTTTTCACAAAAAAAGTCCACTTTTTCGAAGACCCGCACCCCCCGTTAAAAAATCCTGGCGTAGGGCCCTGGTGTTAGCCCATACTCTCTGGGGCTATAAAGTTATGAATCTAATTTCAGGCATAATCATTATAATGAGCTCATTTGCATAAATTGAAACAATTTTCTAATTAGTCCACTGTTTTTACACGCTCTTTTGGGTGTGGGGATCATATTTATTAAGCGCCACAAAACATGTAACACAACTCCAAATAATAAGGCATGATTTTTTAATTGAAATCCAGGCCAAAATTGAACTGGCTAGAACCAAAAAGACATTTAAGGAAATTGACATTACAAGAGTCATTGGCACATTTGAAAATGTGGCACCATCAAGATTTCAAAAAAGATATTTTGGCTGACTGTAAAAGTTTGTATATTTTAGGCACCACCTGAAATGAGCAAGCCCAAATCAGTGGGGGGGGGGGTTCAATTATATAAACCACTCTGAGAGGGTTTTACTTACAGTAGACCATGGATCATGGTGTTAAAACGGAGGAGGCCCGATTTAAGTATATAAAGTTTTCATCTTGATAGAAGGGCCCTCACCCCAAAACCCCATCTGTAAAGTTTTTCGCGCCGAGATTTTTATTGATCAGGTTAGGTCCGGTTTCCTTTTTTATTTAGGGCCTGACTAAACTGGTATCCTGGTAACCAGTACTACCTGTCCAGGGCCGAGTTGTCGGCGGTAAAACCGGCACCCCATCGGGTTTTTCTAGGAAAATTCTGATGAGGAGGGTAGCTGGTTAGTGGTTTACCTTGTAGAATGAAAAAGAAGATCTACCCTACCAGGGTCACTCTGAAGAGCTTGGCGGCCATCCAACACACGCTGCCTTGCATGGTGTGGGCATAGTTGCCCAAAAGCTAGGCCCACCGCTGAGAACTGTGGATTGGCGTCAGGAAGGGAATCCGGGTCATTATTTTTTTGCTCCAATAAATCCTCACAAAAAGCCACACCGCAGTATTGTCGGCGTGTGAGGTGTATCCGGCCACCCCCGTTGCCGTTGACAAACCCATTTAAAACTTTGGTTTAACAAACTAACTAAACTTATGTGAGAGCTAAAAAACATGATTTTATAAGCCCCATAAAGTACTCTGTAAAATTATATTGGTCGATCCAAAATGGGGCATATATTTTTTTTTTTGCTCATACATCCAAACGAACTCATTTCGCCTTAAGGATTTCACAGGGTAATAGAAAAGGTAGCTTCTTCGGCTACTAAAAATTTTTAGTTTAACTACTAAAATTTTGACAACTTCCGTTAAAATCTAGGGAACCTGGGGACGAGGCTAAAAGCAATCGGGCCAATGGACCTTAAACACAGAAAACACAACACATGCCAGAGTTGATTCCCCTTGGAGCCACCCTGTTTGACCCAGTGGCTTTAATAGCAATGAAGTAGGAGTCTGTTATATTCATAAGTAAGACTCAGGCTGAATTTTTAAAACACTTTGCTGAATAAGTTTTCAGCAGTTCTAACAAATTATATGACATTCGGGATATTTTAAGACTTCAATATTGGGATCCTACCTATTTTTTGGTACAAGTTTATGTTTTTTGCACATAACATTGTATTCTTCCCGATTCTAGCTAACGGCCCGCAGCCGAGATGCTGTTTTCACCATGTAGCGGCAAATATCCCTGTTTGTCATTAGTTGTGGATGTCAGAGGTCCTGCTGGATGTCGCCGAGCAATCACATCAATATAGTTACAAGGCGACGACCCTGTTTTGGCATGTTAACTTCAACATGTTACGTCCGAGACTACTTGGTCAATCGCCCGATGACAGTGACCCCGGCAATCTTGCCGCGTTGTGCACAGAAGATGAAATTGGAGGGATGCTCCATATATCTGTGCGTTGGTCTTGTGCTCCCGCGCCAGGATAATGTTTGTACTCTCGCATACGCAGCTGGTGTAGGTGCCAATCCAGTCTATCCTGTAGTTCTTCATGGTCCAGGTCGCGGATCCATATAACAGGATACTATCTACACAGGCTCTAAAGCATTTCAGCTGGGTTGAATTGGAGATACAATTGCCATAAGTATCTTCCCACGGGCTGAGTCAAAATGACTTAAATTTAATATTTTGTTTGAAAGTGATGGGCCTGTGCCTGATAACTATAATAGACGATTTGCACCATTTCCATAATGCATCTCGTAATTGTGCCACATGTTCATCCGGGACTTTACCACACCTCAAAGGCGGCTTAAAAACATACGGTTAAGAGCGTAATCTCAATACTTAGAAAATTTAACCTATCTGGACGTTGCATAGTTGAAACTGTATCGTTCAGCAGGTGACAATTAGGACACAGTTACGATCGATAATGCCACCTTTTGCCGTCAATTCAACAATCCAGTGCCCGACTTGGTTTTTGTTCCTATGAAGATTCCTTCTACATGTAAGATTAACTTTAGTATTCACATGAAAAAGTACTGGTATGTTGATATAGGCATTGTCGGCAACATGCATGTTTTGGTAACACATGACTCTGAGGACAAGTTCTGGCTGGAATGGCCCCACAATACAGCGATGCATTATGGTGCATGTGCAAATCGTCTATTGAAAGCTTCATGCATAACAAACTAAAGGGGGTTCAATTAAGTCCAGAACACAAGTAATGCTTCAAATGAGGCTGAATCAGCCCGCAGTATTAACCCGGGTTTTAACCGAACACAGCTAGCAAAAAGTTTTTCTTAAAAGCAGTCCTTTCTCTAAAATCGCAACATTTTTATGCAAAACTTTATAAGCTTTTGGTTAATTTGTTTGGCTGACACGTAATATTAAGATATATTTATGTGGACATAAATGGAATTCCCCGTCCATCTTGGGATAATGATGCAAGATTATATTCAGTAATCGCAAAACAGTCACGTGATGTCAAAGGTCATATATGACTTGCATCCAAAAGAGGCGATCTTGCGGTTGTTAAACAAGACATCAACACATTCAGAAATTTGCTGATAAAGAATTACAAGCTAAACTGTGGAACCAAGTGAAATGTAAAGTCAATTCTTGTTTGCCGTTTGATTATGTAAAACACACCAGACATGATAAACAAGAAAAAAATTAGGAGGATATGCACATTCATGTGTATTATTATACTGAGATAAGATTTATACGTGTTATTAGTCAGGCACATATCATGCTTTAAACATTATTATTATTACGCTGCCATCAGGAAATCGTCCGAATCATTTCGCTTCACTAGGTCGGCAGCCGGCAAAGTGCCACCATTCCCGATCAGCACTTATGATTGTAATAGTACCCCCTAACAGCTACAATGAATTCCACTTTGGGTGAAGAGAGGCAAGCGAGGGGGTAAAGTGCCTTGCCCAAGACATTGGGTATTTATATGTGTTAGTCCGACACATAGCCACACTTTGAACATGGGACCTGTAAAGACATAGTGTTCAGTAAGCGCAAATTTCATGCATGGCGTGGCCTGCTAAAGGCCCTGGTAGGGTCCAGGGGCAGGCCCGGTGGGCTCCAGGGGAAAAGAAAAGCCCCGTGAGCTCTTGGATTTGGATGTTTTGAAGGTGCTGGAGAAGCTTTCTTGCCCAGGCTTGCTTGGCACCTTATTGTATGTAAATCATTTGCGAAGAATCTACTTAATGATTCATTTCATTAAAATTGCCAAAAAGGGCAGTGAAACATTTAAATATCTATGATCTGGTTATAGCGGGCAACAGAAACAGAAGCACATTCATATAGGCCCAGTTAAAGTGGCAATGGACACATCTTCAACAATAATATGAAATTTCAATTTACTTTCAATGATATAGGCCTAGGAACCTTGGAAGAAACCAAAATTTTATTGCACAAAATGATCAGAAACAAAACTATTAAGAACTGCTATTCAGAATTCTGATCAGTGGATGTTTTAAATGTTAAACATACAAATTTAAATTCAAAATTCAAGAAAAACCTGTCAGACACTACTGGTTTCTGCCGTTATTCAGAAAACCCACGGGGTGGAGGGAAGGGAGTGTCAGTCGGGGGTGGGGGGGGGGGGGGGTTGCGGGGGGTTTGGGTGGGGGTTGCGGTTATTCTAGCAAGATGGTATCCAAGTGGGCATCCAATAGGCTGCAAATGTCAGTAAGTAAAAGGCTCCGTAGTAATTCATTGCACGTTTCAGGTTTAAAAATTACTTACATTTGTTGTGTTTAGTTGGATGAGCATTTCTAAAAATCCCATTATGACGATCTCAATGGGATCGGGGGGCTCAGAGAAACAAAAATATTACAGGACCCGTTAAAAATTGGATAAACGTGGCTCTTCAGGGCCTGTATGGTAAAATGGGCCGAACTCAAGGTTCCCCTGGCTCACAATTTCTCAAGTTCAAGCTTTAGCATTCGCAGGTTAAAATAGCTAAGCAGTGATTTGGGCTGATCTGAAACTGAAACATAAAAACACATAACATTTATATTTTGCATTTTTTTTACTGCATGGATGGCCCTAACATAACTTGCAAGTGGGTTGGCTGGAAATCTGGTATTTAAAAGACAAGGAGAAGTACTTTTATGTGATTCTTTAATTTCTTTATAGCGTATAACAAATTCGACCTACCTGAGATCAAAAAAGCATTTCCTTGTGAATAACACAGATTTAAGCGAATATAGTGCACCATAACCGTACAGTTTGACCATCAAACACATTATCTGATTTTGAGTGATGGAGGGGTGGTGGTGGGGTGTCTCGGGGAGAGGGAGGGGTGGGGTGTCTCGGGATGGATTGGGTTTTGTTCGGTGAGGGGCAGGGTGAGGTCTCTAGGGGAGGAGGAGGGGGGGAGGCGGGGGGTGGGTGGTGTCTCGGGGAGGGGTGGGGGTGTCGGGGAGGGGGAGGGTCAGGGTGCAGGGTGGGGTGGGGCATCGGGTATGAGACGGGACGGGTGGGTGTCAGGGAGGACAGGTGGTGTTGGGGAGCGAAGGGGATGGGTGGGGTGTCGGGGAGGGGGACAGGGTGTTAGGCATACTGTAGAATTATACATTGTGGTTAGCCATTAGCATTGTTAGTGACGCGACATTTGGTGGGTGGACATATTGTACGCCATCACGGAAAATCTGGAGTTCGCCGTGTATCCGTATACTTTGATGGATTTAAACCAAAATGCGTCATAGGTGAACATGGGATCCCGTATTTGTGATGAGGTCAAAGTTCACATTACCCAAACATAAAGTAGTTATATAGAAATTTTACACACATATTCCTAGTATAAGCTACAATAATGCCATTTCCATACTTTGTGTTATTATCGTGAAATTAGCACTGCTTATCCCCACTGTGTAAAAATATCAAACTTTGGAAAAAATTGGGGGGCACTATTCCAAAAAATGTGCTGATATCGCTGTGTAAGGAGTTAAAGGGCCGGTAGTTGAAACGCGCCTATATTTAACACCCAATAAATGACACAAAAATGGTTCAGAGCACATCTGCTTGGATAAAACGTAACTAAATGAAAGAGGTCATATAGTGCCTTTTTCAACAAAAAAGAAAAAAAAACACTTTTTTCAACATCTGTTGACCATTTGGACTATTTAACAAAACTAATAGCCTATATGCTGCAAAGAGCCTCATATACTTAAGCTGGGTCACAAATGGAGGTGTCATACCCATGATTTTTTTGAGTGAGACCTCACTCAGAAAAATAATTTGTTGAGATTACCTAAAAGTTTTTTACTTGTTGCCTCAAATTGATTGAATAATTTCAAATGAATGAAATAAGTTCACGAAACAAATCCTGCCTTAGTCCAATAATTTTATGATTTGACCCAAAACAAATTGCAAAAGAAGCAATTTTAGTTGCCTGTGGAACAACATGTAAAAATAAAGGGAAAGATTGTACAGGGGGAAAATTGTTTGAATTGATTTAGAAGATATCTCAAATCATCGGGCTACTACTAAGGTTTAATAAAAAAGTATAGTTTGCCCTATCTATGCTCTTTTAGTTTTAGTACAATAGGCACATAACAGTTCAAGGTCATCCTGGGGTAAAATGTACAGAATGGTTCTACTTTGTTCGCACTGGTTGTAAATTGTTCATTTGATCATACTACTAGTAAGTAATTGTAAATTCTTTGTTAGACAGTTCTATACAGGCCCATAATCAGGATTTTTTGGGTAGTGTCAAATTTTTTTCAAAAGGGGACCTGTTTCCCCAAATTTGCCCTGGCAAAAGTGGACCTTTTTTGACAAAACAGCATAAACACACAAATTTTTGGCTCGCTCTGCTTGCAAAATATATACTTTTAGCCTTTTTGAGACATTTTTAAGGGGTTTTGGGTGTTTTTTTTTAATCGGGGGCATCCCCCCTCCCGCCCCCTGGTTACGGGCCTGGTTCTATATAATTACAGGATTATGATTTGTGACCACCCATAGACCCTATACCCCTGTCATATTTTGCATTCCAAATATGCAATGAATATAATAGATGGTACAACCAGTATATTTTCAGCTCCTGTATAAGGAACAATTTGACACCATTTTTATAACAAATGGATGTATCTTAAATTTTACCCCCATTATGACCTTGTACCTATTTTGATTCATAACATTTGAACTACAACCTGCAGATAAGGGCAAAATTGAATCTTTGAAAGGTGACAAACATGTACATTGGTATACTTTACAACATGTTTTGACTCTTTTCATATTTGACCTCTGTATAAACCCTACCCCCTTAAATATACATAAATCCACTTTTGATATGTTGTTCTTAAAGGTTTTATCAATACATGCAATTTGGAGAAAAAAAAATCTTTTGCAATTAGTTTTGTGATAAGCCATCATTTGTATTATTGACAAATTTGGCATATTTGTACTAATTTTTTTGAAGAGCGCCCCCAATTTTTCCAAAAAATTGAGATTTTTCCAAAAAATTGAGATTTTTGCACAGTTGCATTGGTAACTGGCTAGTAAACTATACCTGTGAATGGTAAAGCTCGAACATGTCTAGGTATCGCAAAAGAAGGAATTTTGTAATTTGGATAATTAATATTGGCGATCCTGATAATAATTCAACAGCTGCTGGAATCAACCTTCCAATATGAAATAGCCGGGAAATAGCGCCATGTACGTGTCTACGCTCATGCATTAGTTGTTCTGTTGGTTCAGAAAAGTCAAGTTAGAGGTAATTTTTGTGAGGTGGCACTATTTTCACAATAGACAGACAGAAATTTGGCATTTCCAGTTCTGTCGTTAAATTACAATGGGGGATCCCGATTCTAATTACAAAATCGCTTCTTTTATGAAAAATATGCACTTTTGAGCATTACCATTCGCAGGTATAGTTTACTAGACAATTACACACACAACTGTGCATAAATCTCAAATTTTGAAAATTAGGGGCACTCTTTAAAAAAAAATGTGCTGTTATTGCTTTAAGTTAAGTCCAAGGTCTCAAACAATTTAATTGTTACAACTCAAAACAAGTAGATCTAGAGAATGAAAGTATTTTTTTTAGTATCTGTCCTATATCACAAGTGTTGTACAGAGATGGTTCAACCACTTTCATCAGTATCAACAGAAAATGATAATTAAGTCAAAGCCATGCGATTAATATGTTTTATATGAAAGACAATTGTCTTAGAATTACTAAGAAACTTCCAAAATTGAAGAAAAATGTCACTTGGTTTGAAAATGCAGCAAAACAAGGGAATTGGTGGAAATTTACCAAAAAATACAATATAATGACCATAAAGTGTGATGTATAGGCAACAGACATGGCCAGAAAAGTTATCTAAGTTGAATTCATGCAATTAACAAAGAGAAGATATCAGTAACTTCCCACAATGCATTGCTCCCAATGGAGGTTTTGTACAGGCACTGATGTGAATTGTTAGAGATGAAACATGGCTAAATTAACAGTACTGATCACAAACTTGCATTTTAAGAATGTTTTGTCTCTAACAATTCATATGACTACCTGTACCAAAATCTCCAATGGAAGCAATGCATTGTGGGAAACTACTGATATCTTCTCTTCAATTAACACGTTATATAACAACAACTTTTAGACCAAAAAAAATTGTCCTTGGTTTAAAAATGCATAAAATCTAAAAATGATGCATGCAATTCAGTTAAAAATTCAATGTGGCAGCTATGAAACTAATGGTCGGGCATGTCTATTTTAAGAAGAACAATTCTACTTACAACAGTGCTGTTGCCTGTTTGATATGACATGATAGATACACTATAAGCTACTACAGAGGCTAAAGACATATCTTTTAAACTCAAAATCTTTTTTTTATTTACATCTCTGGATAGGACTCAAAACAAGATTAGGATCCATTAATGTTGACCTTGTATATCTTAATATTATTTTATTCCAAAAATTGAGTACCATCTTCTTTTTTTGGGAATTGGTTATATTCATTGGCTTTTAGTAAATTAACTGTGTCATTACTAGTATTACATGCTGCTTAGGAAACATTAGTCCAAAAAATTAAAAAAGAAATAGTTAAAACAGCATGCAATACTTACAGATTCACCCTATATAATTGAGAACCTGTTATTATACGTATCAAACCAAAAGGGATTTATGACTTCAAATTTCCCAACAACCGTAATGCTCAAATGAACCGCATCGATCAATGGGTCCTTTAACCGAAGTACCGGAAATGGTTTATTATCACAGAAGAAGACATTTCTTTAAAATGCAACAATTTAACAAAAATTATCAAACTACATAAAAAGTTTAGGACAAATTTTGGCCACACATTATAAAACTGGAAATTACCATTCTGGCTTGGCAACATGCCAAGACATTATGCAAATGAAAAATTATCATATAATGTCAAAGGTAGTATATCACATGTCCATGGACCAGCATGCAATTTTGCATTTCCACAAAGTATTGCGAAACTGGGCTTCAGAAAATTTCTCGAACAGAAAAGAATTGTCGATGCTCGGCCAGCCAAAATGTGAGTTAATCATGCTTTGTGTATTTAATTAAGTTGTTTACTCTTTACTTTGTAAAGAATTCTAAGGCCTGCTATTTTATGTTATTTATTTTTTACAATTTAAGACCACCCCTTAACGTTTACCCAGCCGTGATACACAAACCTGAAAAGGGCGGCTTTAAAAACATTCAGGTAGCTAGCCTCAAACTGATATGAGGGAAATCAGCATAGCAGATATGTAGCATTGTCCCATAGGGGGAAAATTTGACACCAGGGGTACGAAAAAAAGTTACAAAAAAAAAAGTTTAAAGTTTTGGACCTTCAAATGGTTTTGGAAGAAGTGATAGATATTTTCTAAGTGATAGTCAAAGGTGTGGCTGGAAACCTCAAAACCCAGGTGGCTGGGACTGAGTGCAACCAATATGGGCTGACAAAATTCAGGCCAAAAACTGGCCCAAAGCCTCCTAGCTTGATGTGATCGATTTTCATGAAAATGGGTGCATTTCCAGAAATTTTTTTGTTGTCTCCTTTGGTTAATAAGGCTTTTCAACAATGCATTTTAGGAACAAAATGGTATACTTTTGATAGGGACCACCCGATGATCTGCAATTTGGCTATATATTTTCCATGCTTTCCCAATTTCTTTTCTATGAGATATTTTACCTTCAAACATCGAAAATAGGAGAAAAATGTGCCCGGCACACTCCCCCTAATGTGCAGAGCACAGGTCCACCGGCTCTATACTTTTTGGGTGGACCCTTTTTGGGTCAATGCAAACAACTAGTTACTGACGCCTAACCTATTGAGATTCCTGGATCCGCCGCCCCTGGGACAATTTTACATGTTGTGGTTATTTGTCAGGGCCACCAGAAGTTGGCCCGACTAGGGGATATGAAAATTGGCCGTGTTTAAAAAAAGAGGTCTTTGTATGCTCTTCCATGGGAAGATGCAGTCCTGGTTATTGTAAACAGGGGCAATTTGAAACTACAATAACAAATCCCTCCTTCCCCTCTTTTTCTCTCTCCATCTTCTTCTCCCCCGTTTTCTTTTTTTTCGCACCCTTCCTCTCTTTTCCCTTCTTTCCCTCCTCTTTTCTCTCGCTCCTCTCCTTTCCCTCTTTTTTCCTTCTCTTCACCTTTCTTTCCTTCTCTTTCTTTCTTCTTCTTCTCCCCTTCTCGTTTCCCCATGATTTTTTTGCTTCTTTCTCCTCCTCCCCATTAAGGTGTGCTTGGGGGGGAGCATCTGTCCCTGTCTGCCCCCCGCGGTCCCATGGCCGATTTCAAATAGCGCGTCCCAAGTCCCCCCCCCCCCCCTTCAACACCGGCAAAAATAAAGTGGTCAACTTTTGGTGTCCGAAGAACTACCATTTTCTCATTTACCACCCTGTGAAATCCTCTTAGCATCTAAAAATATTTGGTTTGGAGGTTTTTTAGCAAAATGGCCCCACCAATTTGTGGTCGACAATATTCGTCATTCAGTATTCCTAATTGGCTTACAAAATCATGTTTTTTAGCTCTTATATCAAAATGGATTGAAAGAGCAGCAAGAAACTTAAGAGGAAAAATGTTAACATGAATCAGGCCAATCCCCTTTCAATACCCCTGATTAAAGGGTCAATTTTTGTGATCCCAGCGTCATCCATCCCCCGACTTACCTAAAAAAGTTTGAGATTTTTATATCATCTTAACCTTTGCCTAAGTGTAGTACTTGGTGTGCTTAATCTTAACTTGCAAATTCTCTCTTGGAAAGAAATTGTAATTGTGGTAATTTGCTGTCTGTGACAGAAAGAATTTTCCATGAATCAAACATTTGGTTCATACCAACAGAATCAAACATGCACAATTGTTGGAAATAATAAGGCTTTTCACCTGACCGGTGATCGATCGCTTTTGCCAATCGATCGCCATCTGTAAACTTCAAACCAGCTCCCAATTCATTATAATACTTCTCAAACTCTGAACACACATATGCGGTTGTGCTTCCTCCAAATCACCGCACACACCCGTCCATAAATGCAAGTTACGTACTAGTCTATTTCGCCATGTTGGCTTTCCTTCTCAGTCCTTTCAATTTCACGAGTGGAAAACTAACAAGTTCTTCGCTGAATACCAAGTTGAGCAATTATATCACTTAAAAGATGGCTATGTTCCTTCAGCATTAAAAAGTCAACTACAAACACCACTGCTGTAAGTTATTCGTGAAAGCAGCAGCTCATTAACTCCTTCCTTTGGAAAACTTTTACACTCGTAACTAAGGCGCTATTGCGCTTGCGGATCTAGTATTCAGAAAAACGGCTGCGCAGTCTTCAAAAACGGTGATCGGTCGCAAAAGTTGATCGTCACCGGCTCAGTGTGAATTAAAGCCGATATTTTTACTTGGGAATATCTAGTGAAATATAAATAAAAAGTGAGATGCTAGATCACAAAATGACCTTTATAATCAAACATCCATTTGTTGTGCCTAAGTTATGAGGAGACAGTACCATCCCCGGGGGCACTGGTTTTTGGGTCAGACCCTGGGCCATTTTATTTGTGTCAATTTTGAAATGCTTACCAATGTAATTAAATCACACCCCTGAAGTGGAATATCAGCAATACGCTGTCTTTATGGTAATAAGATGATGATTATTAATTTTCTTTTCTGCTGTCATGCCAACAGAAATTCAAAGCCTGGTTTCTATGGGAAATGATTACGATACAAGCTGCACACAGTGGTTTTTTCTTTGTACCTGTTTGTCCCAGAAACCTTCAATAATGTTCTCGGTAGGTGGTTCTTCCCACCGATGCAGTGAAATTTGAGAGCAATTCGTATCCTAAAAAAATCTCCTGTTCACTTTTGTTTAACAGTAAACCTGCCAGTTCCTTTAGAGGGATATTTTACTCTCGAAATGTAAACAAGTGAAATTCCACCTCACCAAAAAGAGTGAAACTCGTTTAAAAAACCACTCCAAAATGATTGTTTTGGTACTTTAAAAAGCGAATTTGCACTCCAAAAAGAGTGGATTTCCACCTGTTTTCGGTTTTGGTCCTTCATTTCAATCCTCAAAAGTGTTGTCCTTCATTTACTGCCTCAACATGGAAATCCACTCTTTTTGGAGTGATTTTTTACTCATTTTGAATGGAAATTCATTCGTTTTCAGTACAACCACTACAAGTTTGGGTGTGGTTTTACAAAGGATTGGTCATTCATTTGGGTAGTGAATTTTCACTCATTCACTCATTTAGATAGTAGGTTATAACCCATGTGTAATACCTGTACATGCATATCAGAAGTTCATTTTTGAAGAAAATGTAAAATACCCTGAATGTCCCAATCTTTAAAAGTTTTGTTTATAAAAGCTAAAGCTACTGTAGACCCAAATTTGTATATAAAATAATACAGCTACTTTAAATGAATTGCTTAGGTAATGGCATTTATGCTAGCCTACATTATAAATATATATTGTGAAAGTATTTCACAAGTTTTGCCCTTCCCTCATCCATGACTCTTTTGTTTGGATGAAATCAGGTTGTGCTAATGGTATGTTTTTTTCTTTGGCATTTATGTGTTTTCAAGTGGAAATTTTGCCTTTTTTGCCTGAACCTTCATGACAATGCATTTCTACTTCAGTATCATGAAGATTGAATTGGGCTAGAATTGGTGAATGGCAACTTTCCACAGAGTGTTCGTCGCTCAGCTCTCTGGAAATGTCCATGCATGGGAGGTGGAACTTCAAAGGCCCTCCAGCGGTGGCGGCGCCAGACCTCGTTTCTGGGGGGGGGTGCAAACGGGGGAAGTGTGAATT